>JAGGAP010000210.1:0-51332 GCA_017657235.1 Termitomyces sp. T73sscA | reverse complement strand
TTAGGTAATAATTACATAAGCGCTGACCAATTTTTAGTCAGCCATCAATTCCCAGGCGTTGTCGCATTCTATATAGATTTGTATTAACAAAAAATTATCAAATATATAAAAACTATTAAAAAAGTATTGAGTGAGGAATCAAGGTACGTGATGACAAGCACGTGACAAGGGCTAAGTGGAAGGAAATACAGAGAAAGGTAAAACTGTACAGGACTAACAAAAGGATTGAATGTGGGACTTAGAGCACCTCAGTTGTTTGTACAATGAACTGAGTCTAGAAACCAACAGGTTATAGGCCCTGTTGCCACTTAGTGTAACAACTCAATGAAGTAAAATTGTTTTTACCCACCTGACCAACCCACAAACAACCAGATAGATGGCACAGAATCTGAACTTATTCCTACTCCTGCCTGAGGAGCATTTTAATGGTGCTAATTGGTTGCCCTTCAAAACAATGCTCACAGAGGCAGTGCATGGGAGAGAATTGTATGGATACCTTATTGAGACCAATGCAAGACCCCCCAAGCCCTCACCCAGCAGCAATACCACCGCCACCACCACCACTGCCACTACCTGGTGGGGGGACCCAAATATGACACCTGTCAAATGGAAACAGTGCGATACACACATGCAGAGCATGGTGATGCTCAATGTCATGAATCCTGTTGGTGTAGGAGTGAAACTCAACAGCTTGGCTACCAATGCATGAGCATCCCTGATTAACATCTACAATGCCAAAACAGACCTTGGCCTGCTCTATGCTGAGGAGGAACTCAGCTCCTTGAAGTACACAGAAGGCATGAGCCTTGAAAGCCATCTCCAGGCAATGCAGATGGCGTGGACAAAAGCAAATACCCAAAGGGCAGACATCAATGACGGGAAATTCTGTGCATATATTATCAAATCCATGCCAGTAAGCTGGGCCCCCGTAACTGGTGGCCTGGCTTCTGAAAAGTCCTCTGCCAATGTGTGTGTGCAGCTGATCATTCATGCTCTCCTAGTACACAGTCCTTTGGCTGTCTTGCCTGCAAAAACTGTGCACATCCTCTCAATGCAATCTGGGAAGAACCAGGCCAAGTGCAGCAATTCAAACTGTAGCAGGATGGGTCATACCATTGATAAATGCTTTAAAAAAAGGGGGGGTATGGAGGGCCAGTACTCTGACTGGTGGCACAGGAATAAGAGCAGCACACAGACAACAACGCTCCAGGGCACTACCTCCGCTCCCATGCCACAAGCAAACTCAGCAGTGACATTGGCTAACAACGCCAGCAACCCTTGGTGCCTGGCCTTTGCCACAGTGGCTGGCACCCCTAGACTCCTGGTCATGTATGCAGACTCTGCAGGGAACTGTCCATTCTTTATCAGTAGAGATGACTTTGAAACATACAAGGAGCCTAGTGTCAACAATAGGATGGGGTCAACGGCTGACAGTAGTGGTGACTTCCACATTGCTGGCACTGAATGCGTGCAAAAGTGGGTTAGACATGCCAGCAAGCTGGTCAAGATCATCTTTGACAGCGCATTGCATGTATCTGGTTTTATGCACAACCTTGTGTCAATTGGGGCTCTATGCAGGAAAGGGTGTAAGACACTATTTAAAACCTTCTATGCATTCAACAGTACTCCATTCATGCATGCTACGATTGCTGGTTACACGATGTTCCAGATTGACTTTGTTGCCCCCCTCCAAAAGCCCTGCACACTAGGTCACTCCACAAACCAACCAATTTTGAGACCTGGCACCACTGGCTGGGCCACATCAATGAGGCCACTATACTAGAGATAGCTAAAAAGGAGCTTGTTCTGGACTCCATCTCACAAATGTGACTGCACTTAGCAAATGTGAAGACTGCATCATGGGCAATAGTCCTGCAGCCTGTTTGAGGCCATTGTGTTGCCTGAGGCCAAGCCTTATGAGCAGGCTGCATTTGATCTGTTTGGCCCTGCCAGAGTATACTGGAGGAAAGGCCTGGATGATGGTGGCTGCTAACCAGGGGAGCACCAAGTCTGATGCCTGGTACCTTGCAAACAAGACAATGGAGGTGACCGTTATGTGCCTGGAGGAGTTCAACATGCATGCAGAAGTCCAGACAGGCTGCCGCATTAAGCAGATCCAAAGCAATGGCAGGAAGGAATTTGTCAATGAGCTCTGGACCGCTTACTATGCCAGGTGGAGCATAATCCATGAGACTACACCACCCCATTCCTCTCCAGCAAATGGCATAGCAGAACATAAGAACAGGACTATACTAGACTCCCAACTCCTTGCACACTACTGGGGGGAGGCTACATCTATGGCTGTGTACCTCTACCTCCTCAACCTTGTACCCAGCTCTTGCCACCCTGGAAGGACACTCCATGAGATTTGCACTGATTGCAAGCCTGATGTCATGCATCTTAGACCCTTTGGATGCATTGCCTATGCCAGGGTATCAGAGGAGGATGGAACCAGTAGACTTGATGAGAGGTCTGTGAAGTGCACCATGATAGGGTACTTTGGTGTGGGGGACTACAAGTTACTGGACCGCTTGACAGGCCACATCTTATTTGAGGAGGGTTGTGGTCACTGCACGCTGTGCAATAACTAGGGTGACAATGCCATGAATATATACAAAATCTTTGACGCTCTAGGCAACACAGTCAATGATGCCTCTGACATGGAGGAGACCCCGCAAGCCAATGTTGTGGACAACACTGATGGACCAGCACCTACGCCAGAAATACTCATGGGCCGCATTGACACCACACCTGAGCCACGCAGGTCCTTGTGCATTAGAAACCCATCTGCCAGAGCTATCAGGGCTGAGGAGACCAAGCAAGTGATTGAGGATGCTGCAGCAGTAGGGATGGAGTGGACAGTCAATGGCAGACCTGCAGCAATGGCCACTATAGCCAACCCCACCAATGAGGCTATGTGGGTCTCCAAGTTGTACTTGGAGGCCATGAAGCGCCTGGACCTGTGGAAACCGGTGATGGATGAGGAGATGGGCAGGATGTATGAGCGGAAGGTGTGGACCCTCATGAGGAGGCCTGAGGAGGCTAGGACAATGAAAATTGGTGGACCTTTGCTATCAAGTATGACGGCAATAGAAACATGGTGGGCAGGAAGACAATACTGGTTGCAAAAGGTTTCTCTCAGATCCCAAGCATTGACTACTTCATGACTTATGCCTCAGTTGTGCAATACAAATCCCTTAGAATGAACATTGCTGTAGTGCAGTCAGAAATTACAAGATGTGGCAAATTGACTATACAAGCACCTACCTGAATGCACCCACGCAAGCACCCATCCTCACAGAGCAGCCCAAGGGGTACAAGAAGACGGCCAATGAGGTTTTTCACATTGATGTAGCAGCTGCAGATGGATTTGGGGGAGT
This sequence comes from Termitomyces sp. T73sscA, assembly GCA_017657235.1. Taxonomy (NCBI): domain Eukaryota; kingdom Fungi; phylum Basidiomycota; class Agaricomycetes; order Agaricales; family Lyophyllaceae; genus Termitomyces; species Termitomyces sp. T73sscA. Next base: position 47,952 of record JAGGAP010000210.1, on the reverse strand, counting down.
GATGATTGCGCAGATGAGTGCCCGGAAAGTGACAAAAAGGGACTGGTAGCCTTACTCAACAAAGCACTGTATGGCACAATGGACAGCACCAACAATTGGTGGAAGACCCTAGATAAAGATATGAGGAAGCTAGGCTATAAAAGATCTGAGGCAGACCAATCAGTAAGAGTGAGGGTGAGGGATGGGGAAACAACAGTCACAAGCACATACACAGACAACACATCGGGGATGTCAACATCCAAGGAAGAGGGCGAGCAAGCATGCAGAGAATTGGGCGAGAAGTTCCAAATCAAAGAACTTTCTGGGACCACAGACAGCGGATGGTGACACTTGACAAGGAAGAATATATTAAATGCACTCTGGAGAAGTACGGAATGGCCAAGTGCAGGCCTAAATAGACACTGCTCCCACCAGGAATTACACTCACCCATGATCAAAGCCCACAGACCCCTGAGGAGCACTTCTATATGCAGGACAAACCATACATGGAAGCACTGGGTTCCATTATGTATGCCCAGATTGGTACCAGGGCCGACATTGCATTTGCCGTTGCGGTACTCAGCAGGTTTGGCTTGAACCCAGATAAAGCACACTGGCTGGCATTGCTCCACGTCCTGCAGTACCTCAAGGCAACGTCCCATTACAAACTGCAATACAGCGGTCACAAGTACCAAGACTACATACCACGCGGGTACTATGACTCGGATTTTGCCTCGGACACAGACATGCACAGATCCATCTCAGGGGGAGTCTACCTCCAAGCTGGCGGACCGACGTGCTGGAGCACCAAGTACCAGGATACAGTATTGACGTCAACCACGGAAGCCAAATACATTGCCCTTGGACGCGCAGCGGAACAGATACAATGGATGTTTGCAGCTCTGTCTGAGATACACCACGCCGTCCCATACCCAGCAGAGCTCAAGGGCAGCAGCAGCGGCTCTATTGCCATAGCAGAGAACAAGCAAAATCACAACCGTGTTAAGCATATTGATGCACAACATCATTACATCAGGCACTTAGTCGAGGAGGGAAAGGTGGCCATCACATACGTGCCCAGCAACGAGAACCTGGCCGATCTATTCACCAAGCCGCTTGCACGCCCCCAGCACCACCAGCTATGCCTAGCCCTGCATTGTGTACCAAGTGACGCGTACCACGAGTCCGGGGGAGTGTTGAGCGAGGAATTGAGGTATGCAATGACAAGCACGTGATGAGGGCTAAATGGAAGGAAATACAGAGAAAGATAAAACTGTACAGGACTAACAAAAGGATTGGATGCAGAACTTAGAGCACCTCAGTCGTTTGTACAACAAACTGAGTCTAGAAACCAACTAAAAGTAAACAGACAAAAAACATATGAAGAACAAAAACTAAACAGTAAAGAAAAAACATACAAAAAAATATGAACAAGAAACATATTAGCCAGACATTATATCTGGTGCATCAAAATTGAGGACATGAGTGGAAGGTAACCAATAGCCAGACATTATAGCCAGTGCGTCAAAAATCGAGCACACAAGTGTGGGACCAATAAGATAATAGCCAGGCATGTTAGCTAAATCCCGGGAGACAAAAGATGGAGGACACACCTTTTCCCTTCTGCCCAACACAGGCACAGGCAGAGGCTCAAAATAGGGCTGCGCGATCTACCACGGCAACACGTCCAACCCTGTCTTCTCGTCCGTTTTCACAAGCTCCTCAAGTGCTATCCTCCCATCCTCCGTCGCACTCGTGCATCATCCTCAGGCCTCCCCCAAACCTCCTCGACAATCCGCGTACACGTATCCACCCACATCCCAGCCCCATTATACTCCTTCTGATATACCTTGCACACCTGCAGCCACCGCAGCATGTCGACGCGCACCTTACCGATTTGCTCCCGGAGATCGTGGTATCTCTCCCGACCGAGCGCGTGTTGGAACATCTTGAACAGGTGACCCTTGACAGCGAAGTGGACGTGCGCGTATACTGCAAGTGAATGATTGAGGTACTCGAGTGCAAGTATGGCAGGGATGTCGAGTTCGTGGTGTTTTTCTTCAGCGGTGGAGGCGGAAGATGTGGATGGTGAGAGCGGGGTAGAAGTAAAAGTCAGATGGGAGATGGAAGAGGAAAGCCCGCGGAACAAAGAAAAGTTGTACAACACACCCTCAGGGGACATGACATGGCCAGCCATCGGAGCTCCCCTACAGTCAATCCAATGCATCGAGCAGGCTTATGGTAGCGGCGAGTACATGTTCCAGGTTCTGTGAGAACTTGAAGTCAAATTTCTTCAACCAACAAGACTGACACACGCAGCCAAGCTTGAAGTCTGCTGACACAATACCACTACTACCTCAAGTTTAAACATGCAGGGATCATCGCCCACGGATGCATACGTGAGCAGAGGGGACAAATCACCCATCCAAACCTCCGCTCGACAAAAAACAATGAACTTGCCACCTTTGCGACCCTGTACCTGAGTACCTCTAGCGTCCACGTGTAGCGTATGCCCACATCACCCTGGCGTCAAATGGCACTCGGGCACGGGATAGTTACCACGATCTGATCCGGAATGTGGTAAGGTGCTAAAGCGATTAGAGATTGGTTTCTGACAGGATCGTTGGCCTGAGCGTTTCAGGATTTTCTGATCATGCGATGAATTTTTAGAATGCCCAACTGAGACGAGGAAGATGGAGAAGGAACTCGGCTGAGCCAGATATACTTTCTCCGTAAATAGCTACACTGCCAGCTGCACAGGACATACCTATGTCGTGTTCCCCCCAAAAAAAAACCATTCAAAGAGACCGACATGGTAAGAAAGGAGGGGGACAGCATGATGATCATACGGGTAATGAAGATGTGAGATCTTGAGTCCAGTCGGGAGAGGGGAGGGCGTGAGTTGATGTTTTTTTCCTTGGCAGGAGATCTGATACGGTCCCCGATTTGGATAGTTTATTCATCCATGCATGCCTCATCCAAACTGTATAACTATAGGAAGCATCTTCCTTTGATATCCTGCATAAGAACCAGTGTTATTTAGTGGATCTTTTGTGGAGTGATGGCAGTAGATGATACACTCATGGTGAAGCTGAAATTGATTGATATTTGTTGAGTGCCTGCTGACTCTTGACCTCTTTCTTGCCGATCAGTTCCTTGTCACTCACACATTGAATCTAAATCAATACTTTATATAGTCTGACACAAGACCAATTCTTGATGGTTGACGATTAAGGAACAAAGTCTGTTCTTTCTCGAATTTTAGAACCCTTCTCATAGCCAATCTCCTCCGTCTCCCAAAGGTATAACAGCTTTCCATGCCATCATAAAAATAGACGATCGATGTCACACTCACGCCTCTTGCCATATACCCCTTTTTCAAGTCCTCCTCTTGGTTGCCATGGGGTCACATCACAATCACAACGAGTGCCAATTAAGGTGTTCCCGGAGTTCCAATATATATATTCTACAGTATATAGTCAAGGATGTCGAATTCTGTTTCCTATGAACTATGACACCTGACGAACGTGAGATCATAAAGGCCCTTGGAATCCTTCTCATACAAGACTTTCATCAACAGTTCATTGTTGTTTTACTGTTTGGTATGTGCTGGTAAGAGCCATGATTGCTCTGCATTCACAGATAGAACAGCAATTTTTGTCCCCTTGGGAATACTTAGCCTGCAAAGCTCTGTGCGGTCAGTCATTGAGCTGTCTTTTGAAATGATTGTTGGTTTATTTATCTCTGGTCAGGACACAAGCACACAGAAAAAGTGCATGTATACTTTTGTGTGGGGTTATTTTTGCAACTTCTGCCTTAATTCTTGATACGGGGATTATTGGTCTTTATATTTTCTTTGGAATGATTGAGAATATTAGCACACCTCTTGCAGACAAGCGCATATCAACTAATGAACGGATACATCCATGGCAAGTAGCTAACTTTGTGCTTGCACTTGTCCCAGTATGTTTTCTCCAGCACATTTTCTACTGGCCTCATATTGATTAGATTCTTGCCAATGATTTACTGATCATTTGGCGAGCCTGGGTCATCTTGTCAAAAAGGCACTGGGCCCTGTATATCCTAGCTATTTTATGGCTTACAACAGCTGGTATATCTTCCATGGTTATTATATTCTTTCTGCAGATCTCATAAGATGTTACAGGAGTAGTTTTTGGTAGCATTTCCACCTCTTCAAGACCTGTAACCAGCCCTTTAGAATATGCAAGCTTTGGGCTAACACTGGGAACAAACATAGTAGCAACCTCCTTTATTGGATACACTCTTTGGTGAATTATTTGATTTAGATACATATATATTCTCTTGAACTCTATTCAACAGGGAATATCAGAAAGTATTTCAAATTACTAGAAGGAAAAGCAAAGTCTGGAAGATTATAGTCTTGCTCTTTGAGGTTGGATTTATGTACTGTCTGCTTCAGGTTTGTCTTTATTCTGAACAATAGTGTTCCACAATCTAAAGCAGATTCAAAGCTTGTTACACTGGTTTCAATCATTTTGATTGGAAGTGGCACACATGCAATCCAGGCAACATTAGTCCAGCATGTCATGAATGTTCTTTCCAATACTTGCATAATGTTGTCGGCATGTCATTGATCTACTAGTCTATTGAATTATCTTACACATTTTGCAGGCATTGTATCCAATTATTGTTGAAATAGTGATTCAAGGACCCTCTGTTATGCTAGGGATGCACAAAACTGCTACTTCAATCCATGTGTTCCAAGTAAATGTGGATATTGTGTAGTTATTGATAACTCAGTGCTGTGCTATTTTATTCAACTGCATCACTTCATTTCCTCAATATCCCCAAATGTAGACACATGTAGTGATATGGTACACTTTGTTTATTTTGGAGACTATTTAACTTGATAATAATTGCTCAGTACTTTTAAAATTTCATATTTAAATGTTTGTATTTAGGTGTTCAAGTTCAAGTGCCTAAGAAGTCCTCTTCCTGGGAACTCTGAGTCTGACAATGATTACTTGCCTTCCTTCCTTCTTTCACCTCTCTTTTCATTCCTGCCACTATGCATACAGACCAATGCTATATGCCTCCTTTTTTCTATAGGTTCATCCAAGCACCATCTGCACCAGCTACAAAACCTTGTATTTTTCTTTATATTATGAGTAACAATTTTGATCATGATCTCTGAGATTGGATCTCGGTGGCTCAGCTGGCACCATTGTGCCCCCAAGAGGATCAAATAGGCTTGCAAGTGATCATGAGTTCAATCCCTGGTTGCACCCACCTAGACACACCTTAGACACCATGTGGGTTATTTCAATGCCACCAGGAAGCCACTGCTCCCACATGTTGACTAGGAAGGCTTTGTTGGTCAGGCTGCTTGTGAGAAACTAATCAGCACGTGACTTGATGAAGTAATGTGACCACTGCACTCCTGTTCAATCAGGAAAAAGAGAAGAGTTGCTCAGTAGGATGGATTTGGGAGAGGATGACTTGCTGATCAAGCGTGTCCTAGCATGGGTGGGTGGGAAATAGGTGTTCAATCAGGCTGCTAACATAATGTGTGGTCCATCAGATATAACAGCACAGCTGTTGAGGTCAGAGTTGATAATGGTTTGATCAGCTGCCTACAGCTTAACTAGCCTGCAGCAGGTCTGCCACCAGATCACCCATGCTGTTACATACCATTGCGGGTTCTGAATCTCAAGATTGATCTCCAAAGAATACTATCTAGGTGCAGGGGGGGGTCTGTTGTGAGGCCCTTACTGGATGTCTGGCTAAGAGGGAGCCATGGCTGTGGCAATTGGGTAATGCCTACACCAACCAGGCACCAGCAAGCATTGCTGAGAGTAGCAGAGTTTAGAAATTGAGATGGCACATTAGCAGCAAATAGGCTGGGAACTTAATGTGAGAAGTAGTATAAACTCAGATTTAGGATCAAATTGTAGTAAAGTGGCTACAAGATGTAACCAGCATGCCTGAAAAAGCATCGGGCTGGAGTACCTACTGAAAGTGTCTGTAATTACCACACCCTTGCCATACTGTAGGACCTAGAACAGAAGGGCTCATGATGTATTTTGACTTAAAATAGGTCTTAAAGAAAATAAAAACTGATCAATCAATCTGTTTCAACCTTCTTCCTCTTTTCTCTTTGTATTGTATTCAATTATATGTTTTTTATTTTTTATTTTTTTTTTCATTTGCTCAATATATCTGTTTTGTCTGCTATTTTGCTTATTCAGTCATCCACTCCATAAAGCTGCTGCCACCTTCCTTTTGATGCCTCTTTGTCAGAGCTTGTACTGGTCTCCACAAAGTACTCCCTGCCTCTTGCAATCTTCACCAGGCTGTGGAGGAGAACTTTATCCAGAAATACAAATTCTTCATTTGCACCATTAAAAGTGTTATTTATCCTTAACCAATGCCCTCATCAAGCTTTTTCAAGAGGCTCACAGCCAAGGCCCTCCTGCCTAGGCCACTTGGTTGGAATGACTGACTTAGTAAGCCTACTTTCCTCTGCTTTTATTTCCTTCCTTGGCTTACTCTTTCCTAGTATTTTTTTGTAGACCATTTTGACTTTGAGCATATTGCCAACCAATCTGGCTTGTATGGCTAAGGTAGTGATTGATTGAGTATATGAATGTAGGGTTATCTCAGCAAGGCTTTCCATCTACTTTTCCAGACAGCTTGGAGCTGCACAAGGGCTTCCTGTCTTGTTGCTGATATGCTTGTAGAGAGGGGTTGACAATGGAGTAGTGGGAGGAGAAGCTTTCTATTGCTTGACTAACCATGTGTTGTCTTTTTTGCTAAGGAGTCCACATGTTCATTGGGCTTAAAGAGTCTATGTGGCCTGGCATACAATATACCATAGATTAAAAGCATTCTTCAGGTGGTCAGTCCACTTCACCCCTTTGCAGAGCACAGCCCATTGTTTACTGGCTCTTTCAATGCAGTTCTGCTTGATAGGCAGAAGTTCTGTGGTGATATGCACTCCAGTGTAGTGGCCCCTCACAATTTAGCATTGTGTGGCTCTGCATATGTTTTGGTGGGTTTGGGTATGCATGATAGAGGGCTGTGGACATGTAGCAGGAAGTGGCCAGAGCATATCTACTCTGGGGAATTGCAGCAATGTTTGCAATAGGGGTATTGTTTTAGTTGATGTGTGCAGCATTGGTGGTGTTCAACATGGCTAGTGTGGCAAGGGCATTCTCATGGTTTTTAAAGTTAGGGTAAGAATTGACCCTCCTTTCCTCCACCTCTCCAATAGCAGTTTTTAATAGAGTGCCTTGTGTGTTTACAATTTGGGTCAATGCAAACAAGTTTGGATCTTGGGGGTCTGCATTGGCTTGGAGAGCCAAGGTGGAGGTACCTGCATCAGCCTTTTGGATTTTCAGGCACTTCCAATGGATAGTGAGGCCAGCAACAAACTTAGTAGAGGTTTTTGTGGCATACATGCTTGCCACAACTGCATTCCATAATTCTGGCAGTGATGCTATTATGATGGGATAGAAGGTGGTGTTACTAATCATGGCTCCCCTTCTTGTGGCTTTCCTCTACTTTGTGTGTAAGTCTCCTATGTGTTCCAGAAAATCTGCCCCATCAGCAAATTTTGTAGAGCATAATCTGTTCTCTATACTCATGGTGGCTAGGTGCAGAACAATGCCATAGGCTTCAGTAAGAGTTTTCCAAGCTTCTGCTGCAGTACCATCCATGCTAATGCCCAAACCCACAGGGTTCTTACAGTTGTAGACTATAAGTCTTAGGGTTCACGCATGACAAAGGTCCCATTCCTGGAGTCAGAGGTTTAACAAAGACCAGTCAGTTGTTTTGGTTCTGGCTGTGGGTATGGATGCCTCAGAGGCTTCTTCTTCCTTTGCCTTTTGATTCTGGGAATCGGTATATGTAGTGGTAGCTTTTTGTATTGTTCTGTCCAAGTATCTCCAAGCTCTACAAGCATGTGCAGCAATAAGAATCCTGTTTTTAAAGTGAACATAATTTGTCCCATCAAACTATTGGTCCTCTGAAAATGTGGGTGGGTTGGATCCCAAAGAGACTGTTGTAGTCATCATTTTGTGTGGGTGTTATGTGTGAGTAAACCAAAAAAAATTTCAAAAAAAAAAAAAAAAAAATTTTTGACTTGTCAAAAATTCATCAAGTGTTTATAACACAGTGGAAGAGCAAGAATGAGTGCCCAATAACCTGTAGAGTATAAGCAACAATAAGTCTACAGGCAGTGGTAAGTAAAGTAAGTAGGTATCATACTCTCAGGCATCTCAACAATGTGTAAAGACAATTGAGGGTATGGATTGTGGATGGTAAAATTTATAGTGAGAAATAAAGTTTATTTAAAGACTGGCAAATAACATATGCTAGCTTCATACTGATTATTTGGATTAGAAGAGCAGAGTCCCCAACTTGTCCCCATTGCCAAGGTCTTATAGTAAAAGCAACATGCCACTTTCTCTTTGAGTGCCTCCAATACCAACACAAACACTACATACATTTGACCTGCCCATTAAAATGCAAAGCTGAGTCTTAGACAACTGAGGGTTATTGGAGAAGCAGTTGCACAGAATGCATTTCTGACACATGATGCATAGATATATATAGTAGTTGAGGTGCAGGATATGTAGCAAATTGGATACCGGACACACCTCAGTCTTTTGTATACAGACTGAAGTGGGTCTCACTACTCATTATATCAACATTGTACTTACCCTATGTAGTATATTGCATGTCCAACAGGTACTACTTACCAATACAGTCTTTTGTATATGGACTGAGTATATTGCGTGTCCAACAGGTCATTGGGCCCTGGCCACTCAGCATGTAGAAGACCACTGAAAAATTTATTGACCCACCAAACAATACTGAAATACCAAACAAAACAAGATGTCAAGTGACTAAAACCTATTCTTACTCCCAACTGAAGAGAAGTTCAACTGATTGAACTGGCTACCATTCAAAACAACAATCACTGAGGCAGCTCAAGGCCAAGGGATCTATGGATATGTGACAGGCAAAATTGCCTACCCAAAACCTGACATCAAAACTGAGACTAAAACCCCATCCACAACTAGCACCAGCACCTAGTGGAGCAACCACAACCCTATAATGAGCAAATGGCAACAATACAATGTATACACTCACTGCATAGTCACCCTCAACATGATAAACCCCATTGGGGTGGGTATAAAACTAGATGGCTCAGCCACCAATGTGTGGAAGTCCCTGACAATGATCTACAATGGCCGTTCTTTTGTATGTGACCTAAGATGGCCTGCAAGCAAGCAATTAAAGATGATAAAGCAGCTTTGAGATACTGCAATATTACCTCGTAGATTAAAGTGATGGGTAAATGTGCTTCTACAGCCAGAAACAGGGAACATGAAGTGAGCCTTGTTCCTTCAGCAATTTGCACTTGCAAGCTGCATTGCCAATGTTGTGACTTGCTGCTTCTTGACTTGCAGAATAGGAGGGAGCCTAGGTACTCCAGTTGACAAAAAATAGTGATTTGCACCTGCACCATCCAGGTTTGAGCCTGGCTCATGCCTGAGAGAAGGTGGCTGGAATGATTCTAGGCCATGATTGTAAGATGCTGTGAAGACAAAGTGTTGGTTGAGAACAAATCAGTTGCAGTTGCAAAGCAAATCTGAGAGTCTAGGAGAATGTTTGGTCAGAGGATGAGGTGAGAACTGGCTGAGATATTGAACATGAGAGTAGATGTATTCACGAGGGCCATCTGGATAGCTGACAGGGCCGTGGAGTAGTATAGCTTGTGATATGAGGCTGCTGGCAGACCATAGAGAGGTTTGGAAGCATATTGGGGCTGGGAGTCCCTGGGCATAGCAGGGGCTGGATAGTGAGTTGGATGTAGAGAAGGACTTTCCTGCAGCTCATGGGCTCTGCAGGGTGGAAATGAGGGGAGTGTATAGGAATGATGGGGGTTTGTGTTGGATCCATCTTGTAGACAAGAATTTTTGATTTCTTGCCACATGGCATTTGGTTGTGTCCTGGGGCTTTTGAGGCAGCAGAGGGCAGGTGGAGGATGGGTGAAGAGTTCAACAATGTAATTTGGGGGTAGACATGGATTTAGTCATGTCCTGATGCTTTTGAAGCAGTCAGTGGTGAGTGGAAGGCAGTTGGAGCATTCCACAAGGTAGATCGAGGGTGGATTTTGGACACACAAGTTGTGGACTTGTGGTACCTCTCTCTACACTTTTTCTGATTGTTGTTGCAGTTTGCAAGATGTAGCAAGGATACTCCAAGGTTCAAATCACTGTATGACCATGGGCCAACGCTTGATTCAATGTATTCATTACATGCCTTGCAGATTAATGACATCTATCAAGTATTCTAGTAACACATGTGTCATTTGCTGACAACGCTACAAGTTCAACCTAGTCTCAGTGACTACTAACACGTTGACACATGCTGATGAAAGGTGTAGAGCTTGTAACAGAGGCAAACCAGAGATTTTGGCAAGCCCATGTCCTCCTCATCTAGAGAAACGAATGATAGAAGTCTCAGAAAGGGAGAAAAGGCAGTATGGATATGGCAAATTGTTACTGACCAGGGGCCAATTCAAGTCCAGGTGTCTCTATGCCAGATTGCACAACTACACACTGGTTGACGTAGGTTGAGTATTAGTCTTGACAACATAAGGTTTGTGATGGCATTACACCAATATTTTCTGCTTCCTTGTCGCTCTCTTCTGCAAGTCCACCACTTGCATACAAAGCGGGACCCACACGCTCTTTGGGCTTCAATACATGATGCCAGATGACACTCTGGGGCATCACCTCATCAAAGGCTTGCAATATGTCGAGGCCATCCTTGAGATTCTCAAATAGATTGAAAACACCCAGCTCAATGTTGAGCAAATTGAGCCAGAGAGTAAAAACACGTGCCTCCCACTTGCCTTCAGCATCAAAATCCTCAACAGCACCATAATCCTTTGCCTCTTGTTTGTCAAGTAGTTCAAGTCCAGGATGCGTGTTAAAGAGATTGGCGACAAAAGCAAGATTCAGACATGGGTTGCCAAATATGAGTGAGGATGGAGTTAGGAATTTGCAGCATTTAATCTTATCTGCGTTTTGAAGTACCTTTGACAATTTTCAAACTCCTTTGTCAACTTATGAAGCACAGAATCCTACCTGTTCTGCATGAGCATGAAGATCAGATGTTTGTAAGGGGTTTCCGCCTGTTAGGCTGATTCAATACATGGGCATCAAGTTTTTTATGCTTTGTCAGGATGGATGGAGGGTGAAACATGGCATTTGGTCATGTCCTGGGGCTTTTGGGGCAGTGGAGGGCAGGTGGAGGATAGGTGGAGGGTTCAACAATGTAATTTGGGGGTGGACACGGCATTTGGTCATGTCCCAATGATTTTGAGGCAGTCAAGAGTGGGTGGAAGGCGGTTGGAGGGTTTGACAAGGTAGATCAAGGGTGGACATGGCATTTGGTTGTGTCCCAAGGCTTTTGGGGCAGTCAATGGTGGATCAAGGGTGGGTGGAGGGGTAGGGAGGTGGTACCTAACCACTGTGCTGCACCCACTTTTTGTCCTATACCAATCAATATGACTGCCCTCTTCAAAGCTGATGGGCTTCAAAGACATTTTTTCACTTACAAAAAGTCTCATTATTTACAGCACAACTTGAAACTACAATCTCAATCACCGATAAGAGCATCAGCATGAGAATCAAAGCCCTCATGAGTATGAGAGGTGTCAACGTAAACAGAGTTTTAGATGTGAAAACCCAGGGAGATGGACACCCAAGTATTGATGTGGGTGTTGGTATAACCATGGCAAAGACTTATTATACTGGGAATGGACTCCATGTTGATCTCAATGGGGACCTGAATATTGGTCTTAAAACTACAGGCACTCTAGGTGTGTATTTCCATCTTTTCTTGATCTCACTTACCCCTTTGATCCAGTGTTGCCAGCAAATTGAACCTCTCTCTCCATTCCTTGTCCTAGGAAATGCTCCTTTGCCTCCCTCTCTATATACTTTTTCAGGTGATTTCTTGGGTTTCTTGTATGTATGATATGTAATATATTGGAGCTTTTGTTTGCTTTGTGTGACAGTATTAATTAATATTCATTTCAAGCGTCTCAATGAGCGAATCGATGATTATGTGCTGAGCAACGTGCCAAGCAATGCAACACGTGTTTCTTTACATTGTTTCTGTATAAAATTGTTACATTTTTTGATTGCGTGTTTCTTGAGAAATATCATAAGTTATTCTGACACGTGTTTCTCCAGAATAACAAAGAGTGTTTCTCGAGATACAACACACAAACACGACAAAGGTTTTTTGAGAAACACGTGCTGAAACATATCATGTGTTTCTCAAGAAAATCATTGAGAACATTTCAACTATTTTGATTATTTTTTCTTCAGATAAAACACAGAAAAATTTATCATTCTACAAAAAAAACATCAAGAGAATATTTTAAATATTTCCTAAAATTTTCTGACACAATATTTAGCATGTTTCTTGAGAAAAAGGTGTCAGAAATTGGAAATAATATTTCTGACACCTTTTTCTCAGGAAACACGCTACATTTCCTGAAGTGTGGTCTTATCTAAGAATGGTCTTCGCAGTATGGCAGTGCAGACAATTCTACCTCAAAACAAGTAGTAAGACAAGATTCTTTTCATGGCAGTTATATTTATTGACGGTTTATGACCGTCATATTTCACTGAGATTACGACAAGAACGTGCCATGCTTGAAATGTTGTTGGCAGAGCAAGATAATAGAATTCAACAATTGTCCGAAAGACTTGTCCAACTGCAAAGAACAGTACATGGGGATTCTGCAACCATGTCTGGTGAAGCCAGAGGAACTCGAACCCTCGGATTATGCATGACTGACAATCCACCCGAGCAAGAACATGGAAACGCGTAAAAGGAGAACTGTCCACCACATCCAATAGCTTGGTTGCTTGTGCGCAAAACACAGTCACCCAATCATCTGACAATGAGGCTGACAATGAGAGTGACGATGAGACTTATTCAACGCCTGAAGTACATTCTCCAAATCCTCTGATACATGTTGTAAGCATCGGATTAGTTCAATGGCATTTTCACTGACCAATCACCAACTGAACTCTTTGTTCGTCGTAAAGTTCAATCTTCAATCCCATTCTCTGGAGCCATGCATCCGGATTCAATACTTCACTACTCTGGATGAACTGCGTCAACGCCGATGCCAGTCGCCTGATATATCCATGGAAGCGGAATTAGACGCTGAAGGGAACCTTGACCTTTGCCAAGTGAAAGAGATTTTTGAGATAGACACTTGTCTGGTAAGATTCCATTCACTGACATTGATGTTAAGACTGAGTTCGTCATGCGCCCAGCCGGTACACCCTATCCTGTGGAAAATTTTTACACCTGCCAAACATGACAAGCTGCGCAAGATGGCGGTGGACGTGCTGTCACAATCTGGTCCCATATCGTTCGTATCAAGTTGATATCATTGATCGACCTAGAATTAGAGCTAGTTTTCCATAAGTCTAGGTTTCAATATACATTTCTTGATAAAATGTACTTCTCGTAGTGTTCGTGATAACGCAAGCGAAACCATGGAACATTACGAAAGTTTCTGGAGACATAAAGCGGAGAATGCTTCTTCCCCCCCGCTCTTCAGCAGGCGATCTGGACGATAGACCTTGCCGATTGCCAGCCTTTCTGGTCGAAGCAATCTCAGTCAATCACAAAAAAGGGATAGATCATTTGTGCTTGAGGAAATGTCTATGAATGCATAATACTCACCACGTCTGACGCGGAAGTCTAAACTTGTATACGTAGGATATCTTTGCAATTGCGCAGAACCTGATAAATTGTGTGAAGCTACGTAGTAGGGTGTGCCGTTGCAAAGTCGTAGTCTTGTTTCGAACTATAAGCTTAAGTAGAGTCGGAGATCCGAAAGGAATGAAGTATTTGACTTCATTTGTTCACCTTTGTCCGAACGTTGAGAATACTATACTATGTACTACATAAAACTTCTTCTCCTATCGCTTCCAGTGGTCTCGCCGCCGTGTTGTTTGACACGACAGACATTGATGAACTCACTCGCATATTCGAAGGTCTTTACACTGCTTAACTTTGGTTACCTATTCTCCAACATTCGTCAACCACACCGATCACAAATTCATGTATGTAAAGAACTCTTGACTCCTTCCGCTTTCTTCGATCGCCGACGTGTCACGACTTCTTGAATGAATATTGACTTATCGTTGTCCTGAGCCTCTCAACATGCGTTGAGTTTCTGGAACCGTTTCAAACGTGATAAGTATTAGATGTAACACTCAGGCCCCCACCGTAAAAATGACTTGGGCATCTCGATTCTTGACTGTTTTACTCGCGTCTGTCTCCACACTGGCTGGTTCTCTCGACGCGAGCCAGTTCAAGCTCACACAAAGCTCCAAAAACACTGTTATTCAGTCTCTTGACAAGGTCTTGCCGATTGTAACGGTTGCAAATGTACGTAAAATCTCTCATGAATGCCTTAGCTGGAAAACACTCATGAGATACGACTATCAGGTTTTGTCGGACACAAATCATGGCAATCCCACAAAAACTCTCAGTCTCTCACATTTCCTCCGGGGATATACCTGGGAAGATGTTACTGGCTATGATGACGAAAATACGACAAAGTGGACCCCACAAGGGATCACTACCTCTGCAGATGCTCTCGATGTCGGAGTCTACCAGACAAAGAAGGTTATTTTGATTGACTGGTACAACAGTGGTGGCCAGGGCCTAGGTGTCCGCCTTTCTTTCATCAATCGCCCCGCCTCTGGAGCAGCCTCGTACCGCAACGCTCTTTTGGTGGAACCATACACTGATTCCTCCGGAAATCCTAACTTTAAGGCTGTCAAAGTACATGGCGGAGGCATAATGTGGTATGGAAATCTCCTTTACGTCGTCGACACCAACAACGGTATCCGTGTCTTCGATCTTGATCACATCTACAAAGTAACTGTTGGAGATGCAATCGGGAGACAGTCCAGCACTGATTACGAGGCTTTTAACTATCTTTACGTCGTTCCTCAAACTCTTTCATACAAAGCATCGACACTTGCCTCCCCAATGAGATGGTCATTCATTGCTCTTGACCGCACCACGACTCCAGACTCAATAGTTGTTGGTGAATACGCCGCTGATAACACTGTCCCTGCACCTCGACTCATCCGTTTCTCAATCGATTACACAACCCGCCTTCTCTTTACTACGAATGGTGTCGCCACTGCAGCTTGGGCCTACCAGGTTGACATTCTACGCATGCAGGGTGCCTTGTCCATCAATGGTACATTCTATATCTCTCGTAGCAATGGCGCCAGCACCAATGGGGATTTATTCACCTGGGTTCCTGGCAATACAGCCACGAAGTATACTGGCGCATTGGAAATCGGGTGCGAGGACTTGTCGTACAATCGGAATGCAGACGAACTTTGGACTCTGTCCGAATATGCCGGAAGAAGATACTTCTATGCGTTGCAAGCTACCGCTTTCTAGCCAATCGAAAGGGCTCTCTTAGCTCACGTTGAAACAAGATGTAGCCAAGCTGTAAATTCCCGACAAGCACCAGGTGCCTTCCGAAAATACAGTGTATATACATTGAAATTTATGATCTTCACTTGGTTGTCGACGAACTTTCAAAGCCCCAAAAGAAGGAAAAATGGCCATCAAAGGTAGACACTAAATACACACTGTCAATGATCCCCCTTTTCACTTCTAAAACTAGCGTGCATAGGACTAAATTAGGGGTACTATCGTGACTGACTTCTTTCAATGACGACCATGAGCGCCTCGGGTAGAGTCTTCTTGCACGATTCTGAAGGTAATCTTGTATCGCGTATGCATCTACCTAGTCAAGCGTTTCCCCAATCTAACGTTTGTTTCATTCCAGAATTCTATCAGTATGGTCTCATAGATTGGGAACAATTTCATGACTGCTTATGCAAAACTATCTGTACCGCTACTCCTCAATGGGCTGTCTTCAAGTGTGATGAGAATGCGCGCACTCGGCGTGAAGGACCCATTTGTCCCCCGACAGAAGTACCAGCACCGGGGAACTACGTGATCCTTTCCCCAAGTACTTATATGCCTATATACTGTTTAATGTTCCACCTTACTTCTTTGCAGGTGGCAGCCCTTCATAGGTTTCAATTGTACAAACCACTTTTCCATCCTCGAACCAAGGTATACGAGGCTCGTTCGCCTTTTGTGCTCAACTATCTGGGAGACGAACAATAAATGACACAAAGCAAGAAGAATATAAAGAAAGAACAAGGGGTCCCTCAGAGGTCAGCGCCCACACCAACTAAGTACTTACTACTACTCACTACATAATACCTCCTGTATCCCCGTCCCCCGTGTCTACAGGATCCAAGACACAACAACAGACACGGAACCAACAAAAAAAACTACAAGAATCAGGGGTCGATAATTATGTATGTACATACCGTAATATATACATCCCCACCAGCCCCGGCGCCGGCACCAACGGAAACAATTCGGGTGTCCAATACTTATTTTAGGACTGATAAGTATGTAAAAGCGTGTGCACGGAAAATATATGTACCTAATAATAAACGAACGAAATGATGAATGGTATGATCGAGTTTACCGACCCCAAGCGTGTGTGTACTTATCTGATGGAAGAAAGAATAGAAAGAAGAAGAAGGACGGAGAGGGAGGAAGACCGGTGGTTCTGGCAAGTACCCACAGCAGACAACCGGTGGGAATGATACGCGGTTGCCACGGTTGGCCCGATAACGGACGGGAAGGCGTTTCGAGTCGTTGAGTGCTTGAAGGCTTCAGGACGAACAAGAGACATAACCACAGGTAGTAGTACTAGCAGTAGTATATTATAGCAGAGGGACTATCACTCCAACTCCAAAGCGAAATTAGACTTGTTAAAAATCCAAGAAAAAGGAACAGCAAAAAAAAGAGACTGTATTCCAATTAATAAACATGTCTAGTGATGGACGACGGGCGGGGGGGATATTCTTTGATATAAACAAAACGCGAACGGAAAAACCGACTCGTGTGTCCATCTATATGTAATGTGTTTGTGTGCAAGTAATGCGAGCGAGTAATGTGTGAGGAAAGGGATGGCGGAGAGGTAGAGTGAGACGACACACGAACGTCGTAGTGGTGGGTGGGGACAGGCAGGAGCATCAAACAAAGGAAGGAACGAACAAACATACAACACACCCCTCCTCCTCCTCCTGCAAATAACTCAACGTCATCTACGTCCTACTCGGGTTCCTGGCGAGTGTCGCACCCGCTCTTTGGGCCTGGATACTGCTGAACCTCTGTAGCTCCTCCGGCTTCATCGATACCTTACCCCCGAACCCAACCTTCCTCGCGGCGCGCTTAATAAACGACACACGATTCGAGTACAACGACTCGTGCACGGACGCAGCGCGAGACTGTGTCCTTGTGATCGGCACGCCGGTCGTCTGCACCTGCTTCTGTGCCTCGCGCGCGGCACGCGCACGCAGCCGCTTCACAATCGTGGCCTTCATCGCGAACTTGATCCAGTCGAGAGGAAGGAACCACACGATGTTCTGCAAGTCACCCAACGTCAGCTTGTTTCTCTAATGTAGGAAAGGAAGGGAGAGACGTACCCAGACCCAAACGATACCGATCCATCCGCCCGAGATGGCCTGGATCTTGGTGAAGCCCCAGTCGCCGTATGCGGCAATGATCGAGGAGATGAGCTGGGCAATGCAGAAGGCGCACATGAGCGCGACGGAGGGGCGCTCCATGAAGAAGAATCCGTGCGAACGCGTGACGAAGATGAGGGCCTGCGAGATGATGGCGACCTGGAGGTAGATGATCATGTGCAGCTGCGGGTCGTTGTGGTCCACTGGGTTCGACGCGAGCGAGACGCCGAACTTGTCTTGGAAGAAGGTGGTCTCGATGATGATGCACGCGAGGGCGACACTATGTATGAAAATCAGCATGGTACAATCAACATAGAAGGGGACACTCACGTCGAAGCAGTAAGGTAGATACCATAAGCGATGGCAAAGGCGAAGATCTCAATCAAGTCCCACGAGTCGGGTGTCATTGACGGCAACACCCTATCGACAGAAAGCGTCATGATGGTTCCATCGTTCAACAGGGCAATGATCAGGATCATGAATGGCGGGAAATCAAACTTGTACGCGAACGCCAAGATGGCAAAGGACATGACGATACGGATAGTGACGGCACAAGCGTAGATCGAGTAGTTCCTCATCCTCTGGAAGATGATACGCGAGCCGCGGATGGCATGGACAATTGTCGAGAGACCGGGTTCAGTGAGCACGATATCAGCCGCACCACGCGCAGCGTCTGTCGCACCCTCGACAGCAATACCGACATTGGCACGGGACAGCGCAGGGGCGTCGTTGGCACCGTCACCAGTCATCGCGCAGAGATGGCCGAGACCCTGGAGACGCTTGACGATCTCGTACTTGTGCTCGGGGAACACACCGGCGAACCCATCGGCGTCCATGATCATCTCATCGAGAGAAGAGAACTTGCTGTCGGGCGTCGGGCCGTTCTTGAGCACCTTGGCCGCGTACATGTGGTCGCCGAGCCCAAGACGCCTGCCAGTCTCCTTGGCGATAGCCAGCTGATCACCTGTAACCATCTTAACCTTGACACCGAGCGCGATAGCGTCATCGATAGTCTGCTTGGTGTCCTCGCGCGGGGGATCAAAGATGGCAAGGAGACCGATGAGTTCGAAGCCGTTGCCTTCTGCCTCGGGGTCGTTGCCGTCGAGTTCCTCGTATGCAACAGCAAGCGCACGTAGACCGCGCAACGCAAACTCCTCGACGTCAGCCTCAAGCCTGTTCTCAATCTCCTCAGTCTTGTTGCGCGTGCAGAGCTCAATGATGATGCCGGTCATACCCTTGGTGACGCGCTTAAGCTTGCCAGTGGACTCCTCGCGGTAGGTGATCTCTGTGCGCTTGTCGACGGGGTTGAAAGGCTTGAAATCAAGGAGTTTAATGCCGGCGCGCGCACGAGAGGGGTCGCCAATGGCGCCGACGACAGAGGAGTCGATGGCATCCTGGTTCTCGGTACGGGAAGCGTAGGCGGCAAAGAGGATAACATCCTCGGCAGAGAAGGGGCCATAGGTACGGATGGTGTTGCGATCAATGGTGAGTTTGTTGGTGGTGAGGGTACCAGTCTTGTCAGAGCAGAGGATGGTGACACCGGCAAGCTCTTCAATGGCCGTGATACGGGTGACGATGGCCTTGTGCTTGGCGAGCTGCTGAGCACCGACGGCAAGAGTGACGGACAAGACAGTAGGCATGGCAATGGGGATACCACCGATCAAGAGGACGAGGATGTTGTCAAGACCACGACGATAGCTGTAGCGGAAGCCGGCGTAGAGACAGAAGATCTCTGCAACGACAAAGATACCGATGGAGACGAGACAGAAAGAACCAATTTGAGCGAGAATCTTCTGCAAGTGGCCAGTGGTATCATCGTCCTGGCCGACAAGAGAGGCAGCACGACCGAAGAAGGTGTTGGCACCAGTGGAGATGACGACTCCCTCGGCCTCGCCATTTTTGCAAGTGGAACCACTATCACACAGAGTTAGCGAGAACAACGGGAAAAAAGTAAGACGTACGAGAAACATTGGTCACCCTCCTTCTTATTGATGGGGAGCGACTCGCCAGTAAGAGCAGCCTGGTCGATAGAGACGTTGATGGACTCTGTGAGACGGCAATCGGCAGGGACAATGTCACCAATCTTGAAAGAGATCATGTCACCAGGGACGAGGTTGGCTGACTCAATTTCGGCCCATGTACCGTCGCGCTTGACCTTTGCCTTGGGAGCGAGCGAGTCCATGAGGGCAGCGACGGCGTTACCGGCGTTGCGTTCCTCGTAGAAACCGATGGTGGAGTTGACGAAGAGCAGGAGAATGATACCGACGAAATCTTCCCAATCGGGAGCACGACCCTCACCGTTGGAGAGAACGATGGCGACGATAGCGGCACCCTCCATGACCCAAGAGAGCGGATTCCACATGAAACTGAGGAACTGTGGTTGCGGGCGTAAATGTCTCGGCTAAAATAGAGCATGCAAGAGAGATACCTGGAGGAAGGCATTTTGCTTTTCGTGCTCGAGTTTGTTGGGACCAAAGAGCTCGAGACGGCGCTCTACCTCGGCGTGGGTGAGGCCTTCCTCGGTACATTGGAGAAGGGTGAAGACGTCTTCGATGACAATTGTCTCGAGGTCGACCTTTTCCTTATCGTAAAGATCCTCGGCCTTGAGCTCGATCTAAAAATAAACGGATCAGATGGGAAAACGAACAGTGGGGGGGTGACAGACTGTCGACATGTCAACATTGGCATCTGGAAAGATATGAGGATCGGGTGAAACAGGAAAGGGCCAAAAACTGACGAGTAGCCTTCTGGTCCTCATGGCCAAACTCCTTGTACTCTCGCTTCCTCTTTTCGGGCTCTGGGGGCGTCGGGGTGCCCTGGACAGGGGAGTCGCCGGTTGGGCCCGGTTCCTTTTCGACGTCTGAAGTCATAGCAGCGGTGGTAGAAGAGAGGCGGACGGCGGCCCTTGGTGGGAATGCGACGCGGCGGACAGCGGGCGAGGCAACAGAAACTCGATGATGGAGGGAAAGAAATCAATGGCTGGCTGGTGGACGACACTCTCCTTTTATTCGATCAACAGAGAAATACGCGCAAACACCCGCTCCGACTTCCGACCCAGCCAACTGCTGCCTCCTGCAACCTGCCGCGTCCCCGGCCACCACTGCGCCCCCAAGGCCCCCGTCCCCGCCGCCCACACGCTCCTCGCCCACCGTCCTCCCTGCCATCCTCCTGCCGGCTCCTGCCGAAACTCCGCTAGCGGCGCTCCAATCCCCATCCGAGACCATCGCTGCCATTTTTTTTCTGACTAAGTCGCGATCACGCTTCCCGTCCCGCCGATCTGCCAGCCGCCGGCAATTCAGTCAGTCCCATCCGCTTCGACACGGAAGAAATTTATTTTCCAAGGTCGCCATGCGCACGGCGCACGCTGAGCAGACAAGCACCGCTGCGTGTCGCAGTGCTCGTCGTGGCAGCGACCGTTGGCGCTTCTTACCCCGCATTCGATTTAGGGGCACATAGGGGCTGTCAGGCACACATGCTCAGGCTCGTCCTTCTCCAGAATTCTCCACATTGCCAGCCAGCTCCCAGTCTGCCCCAGCCACCGCGGCACACGCACGCTGAGCGTCCGACAGACCGACCGACCGACCGACCTACCCCACATCCTTATCTATCCTGATCTCAATTGCATATTACAAGGCACGCCCCCCCTGTTATCACCGGTTCTTGCAACACCCGCCCGTTTTAATCGTCCGATCCGAGTTCAGCGCAAGGTTGCCGTGGGGCAACTCTATACTTCCAGTTACTAACCTTATCATAATTCACACCTTCAATCTATACTTACATTCCACTTTTCAAATCCACTCCCACCAATCACTGACAAGCGTTACGTATTTATATCGCAGCCATAAATATAGATGTGCGAACAGAAGTACGCGAACCTAGAGTTGAACAAAGACCCGGAGCCCGCCTCGTACTACCTATCCTGGCACCCTGGGAACCCGTCTCATACTCGAGCATTAAGGCACCAGCGCTTCGCGCACAGCCAGCCATTAACGTCATTTACATATACAGCGTCATCGATTCAGCGACAATCATCGGCACGTTGAGGTACATGTATATACTTAATTCCATCCTGCCAGCACGCAAAAAGCCCACTCCAAATTTCATCGTCCGTCCATCGTCCACCGACCGCGACACAACATTCAAGTACCGCGATGACTCAATTCCACATTACACACACATCCTAAATCCTAATCCCGTCCTTAACACCGCCAGTATGAAATACCCAAAAACCTTAAAACCCCTCCGGCATTTTATGTATGTACACATCAAATCACAAAACAACGGAAATAACACGGCGGTAGGGCCAGTTACCATATATATGTAATGAACAAGGGAGCACTACGGGAAAACTTGAAGCGAGAGAACAAAAACATAACATAAAAACATACAAAAAACTAAAAAAGAAAACAAACGAGACGAGAAAGCACGGATCCACACATGCGCTAATTTCGCGTGCGGGCGTCGAGTGTCTGGTGTCCCTTCGCTAGTGAGTGAACTAACATACGAGAAGCAGTCACCCTGTATATGTTGTGTCCACAGTCCAGCCACGCCTTTAAAGAAAAAGAAAGAAAGAAAAGGAAAGCGCACACTCGGACCCGTTCATGCGTGCGTGCGCTAATTTCGCGGAAAGGCATCGAGTGTCGTGGAATAAATAAAATACTAGAAGCAGAGACCCTGGATATGTCGTGGCCACGACTCGAAAAAAAAAGAAAAAACAAGAAAGCGCCCGCGCTCATGCGTGCGCTAATTTCGCGTGTGGACATCGAGTGTCGTGAAAACATTCGAGAAGCAGAGACCCTGACATAGACATGGACATTTAGTATGTAGCCACGACTCGAAAGAAAAAAAGAAAGCGCCCGTACGTGTGCTAATTTCGCGTGCGGTCTGGTGTCCCCTCGCTAGTGAGTCAGTGCGAAATGACATACATACAAGAAGCAGTTACCCTGTATTTGTGTCTACAATCCAGCCACGCAGTACACACAT
The DNA here is from genome assembly GCA_017657235.1 of Termitomyces sp. T73sscA. NCBI lineage: Eukaryota > Fungi > Basidiomycota > Agaricomycetes > Agaricales > Lyophyllaceae > Termitomyces > Termitomyces sp. T73sscA. The sequence goes on along the minus strand of JAGGAP010000210.1, from coordinate 25,312 downwards.
AGACAGTTGAAACAAGATACCGGTATCAACCTCCTGCACGACGAGAACTACACAAATTCCCATGTACACTATACGCACACGATTCCATACAACGTGTCATTCACACAAGGGCGCAAAAATGACTATTTCCAAGCGACAGCCACAGCGCCCGGGGGTATTACCATTACCATCACGCATCACCCCCCGCCCGCCCGGCCCCGTCCGGACGGCACATCCTCTCCCATCCACCCATCCACCCATCCATCCACACACCCACGCACCACCGCCATCGCCACTCTCCACCCACCACTCAGCCCCAGCAGCCCATTGCGCGAAATACGCCGGCGCTGGGCCCACGCATGCGGACATACGCCATTGGCTGCCTCCGTCGCAGGTGCCCACAAGCCGCACACGACCATCGTTTCGTATCTCGTATCACCCATCAATCAGTGTTCTTATATCAACAGGAAAATCACTCATCAATGAGAGAAATTTATTGACGATACATACTTGGATACTTGTATACCCGTCGAATCAGGAGTCTCCCACGGCGCGGCATGTACAGGTTTTGGACTCCGTTTGAATACGGCGTAAGGCAGGAAGAGGCAAGGCAAGGCAGGGGGGCAGGTTAGGTGGTTGCTATCCATGTCCATCTCGGGCGGTAAGCCCGTAACAGGATATGCCAAGAGCTGGGGCTAGGTTTCCAAGATCGGGCCTCCGCAGATCTTGTTCTCCGAAAAGCGATCGAACAACACGCTCTCGAACCGAGTCTGTCTTTGTCTTCTCGTCTCCCTTTGTCAGTAGGCCAGAGGTCCTCGCGTACGTCGAACAGCACAGCGCAGCGTGGCTCGATCCCGTGTCGTGGCTCGAGGCATCTTGGCGTAATGTTATCGTTTCCAGCCAGTCAATCTCCAGTCTCGTCCTTGGTTGCTTCGGAATGCACTTGGCATCGTTCTTAGCGCGCGGGACAAGCAGCCTTGGTAGTGCAGTGCATGTGCGTGCATTGGTGGGGTCGTGCGGCTTGGCTCCGGACACAGAATGCGCGCGCGCGTTCGGGGCGAGCTGAGTGACGCAATAGCTCTCGTTGGATATCAGAGATGGATAACCGTCATGGACGATCATAAAGCGGGGTTTCACGTGATGGTCATCGTGATATTGATTGGAAGATTGTTCATCAGTGTTTCTGAGGAGCTCAGTACGAAAATGAGGGAATATCATTCCTTCATTATCGCAATGACAGTGCCATATGAGACTATAACATAACATAGAGTGGAGCTAGGCGTAAATGATGGTGATGACAATGAATGATACTGGTCCACGTTTCAGAGAATTCACATCGAGTAGTTCTGTTCATCGTCATCAGATGATCGCGTTCCCAGTTCGGTGATATACGATTGCACGAGACCGAGAAGGTAAAAACAAGAATCATCCAAGTATGTTTGTCAATCGAGTTTACGACCAGGCGGAAACCCCCCCGTCGTAGCGATGCTGACACAGTCGTGTGGGCGCACTGCGATCTCGCACGGCGCAAGGCCATCTTTGCATTTTGAGACTTTCTATTGTGAATGTTCCACCGAAAAAGGATCATCCAGATGCACCGACCAAGAGATCGCGGGGTCTATCAGCGCAAGACATGGAGCCAGCACCACCACCCAGGGACAGCAACTTAGGAGCAAGGAGCAAGCGTTACCGGAATTCGATCCGAAGCAACACATGACAAACGTCCGATTACAAACTCCGAAACGTCCGACCCGACGTCCGAGGTTGAAGGAAAAGCGCTTGCGGTCAACTCGCAACTACTAATGACACTCTTGAAATTTTCAAAATTGTTCCGCCAAAGTGGGATTATTTTGTATGCTCGGTATGTCTTTTGGAGCTTGATATGTCAGGTCCTGGCGCCTGTGGGTGTCCTAGCCTTCGCATTTTTTGAGACGCCTCAGGCTTTTCTTTTACCAGATTGTCTACTCTTAGCTAGTAAGTTCTTTCGTCCATTTTTAATATTATTATATGGTTGAAAATGACCTGAGGTTTATCGATATCCGAGAAATGGTGTATAAGGACTCTAACTCTCAGTGAGAACCGGTCTATCACTTACATACTTTCAATGTGATGATCCAGTGACGTGGTCGATATGGGGTCACTTGTTTCACGAGTCTTGAAAATTTCATACAGTGATTCTCATGGCGGAAGCTGAAAAATCCTCCTTGAAAAAACAAACCATGGTCGATTGTCTTGTTTAAGAGGAGTTTCATTCTCGATATGGTGGCCTTTTCTTCAGAACTTGTCTTCAGAAAGGTCTGTGCGTACATCTTACCAAGAGTTCGAGCCATCGGCAGATCGCCGTACTAGCATATTAGTCCTAGGTATGTATCATTATTAAATTACAGATTGGTTCTACAGGTCACCTCGGCACATTGAGAACTCGCGCATTCCTCCAACGGCCTATCCGATCGTATCCAGCTAGGCATCAGGTACGTCTGTATCTGCAACATTTCTCCACGGGTTTGAGCTTGTGATTGACAGGAAATCATCTACATGGACCGCTGTTATGACTGTCCCATATTCAGATTTTCTATAGTATATGCAAGATTTACATACTAGTCTTGTAAATTCCTACCTTCCTACTATGTGCTTGTTCAAGGTTTGATTCTATATCCTCTCTGCTTGTTTCATCCCATCAAGGCCCTTTTCCAGCTTGCAGATGTATCCTTTCTTTCCTGGTTCCTCAAAAGTCTCTTGGCTGTTCCATGTATATCATCTCCTTCTCCAGTAAGACTCTATATAAGAATGCAGTCTTAATGTCTATCTGCATTGCGCCCCAGCCTTGAATTGCTGCAAGGTGAAGAAGTATGTGCTAGGATTCAGTGTGGACTGTTGGTGAGGTGGTCTTTGTATACTCTTTTCCATATACTTGATTAAAGCCTTGCAGAATGTGCCTTGCTTTAAATCTCACAATGTTCTCCTTCTTGTCTCATTTCAATGCAAATACAGAATAGCCACAATGTACCCTATGTCCAGTGGATACTTCAGTTCTTCAAATTAGGTGGTAGACTCCCATTTCTTTCAGTGATTTGAGCTCATTGTTATATGCTGCTCTCCATTTTTCAGCATTAAATGAATTTAGAGCCTGGTTCCACATTTTTGGTACCTCTAAATTGACATCTCCAGCATCTATATTTGATTTGTCTTAAATACCATCCAACACTGCAAGAATTTGATCAAGATCAACAGCTTCTTCCACATCTCTTAGTGGGTCTTGGCATTGTTCACAATAGAGGTCTTCAATCACATAGCAATGTTCTATCTTTGCCTCATGCACTTGTTCAGCTGATTCTTCTTACAGCTTGTTGGATGGCTGTTTCAGGAGCTATATCAGGTTAGCTTCTCACTGTTGGGATAAGGATGTGGATTGATCTCCATAGTTGGTTTGGAACTTGTCCATTGTTTTCCTTAGCACATTTATTTTATGCATTAGGCATATTGTTCACAGTTTGGAGCAATCAGTTCCTGTTCTATTCCTTCATCTATGGTTGGAATAGGTATGTCATCATCTTCTGGGACTATGAACAGCTAACCTACTGCTCCTCTTGATATGGCTTTAATGAATGGCATGTTTGTAGTATCTGGATGCAATACAGATGTAGCTGGGTTGTTGGGACTGTGGTCATAATAGTGTTCAATAAACTCAACATGGTATGTACTGTATACCCATTTTAGGATTCTATTATAGCACCAATAACCTTTTGCCTTGAGATCATAACTAATAAGCATGCATTTGATTGATCTGTCATAGAACTTTGAATTGCTCTTGCTCAAGATCAGGATGAAGACTCAGCAGCCAATCTCGCAAATGTGAGAGTACTTTGGTTTTTTATTGTACCAGAGCTCATTTGGAGTAATGTTATTAACAGCCAATGTTTTTGTTCTGGTAATATTATTAACAGCCAATGTTTTTGTTCTCTCATGTATATAAGTTGCAGTTAAGTAAAACTTGTCCCCTCAATATGCTGGGCATTTTGCATAGATTCTCATTACAATACTCTTTTCCATGAGAGTCTGATACATTTGCTTGATGCATCCAAGGTGTGCCAATGTATAGACTGCACTGTGTTGTGTAGTTATATCTTGTGATCAATACTATATTTTGTTTTCTTTTGCAATGATTTTGGAATCGTTTCTCAAGCATAGGATCCCCACCTGCAAGCCTGTCTCCACTTGTTGTGCCAGTATTCATGCCTTTAATTCAGCAAATGCATCACTCTTTAGTTTTAATGGAATGGACCATGGTTTATTTGTATAGTCATCAACTATGTTTATCATGTAATCATTCCCAGTCCTCAATGTGATGTCCTGCTTTCCTATTAGGTCTACTCACACAATCCCTAACTTCTATGTGGCTCTATGCCCAATCCTATTTTTGGAACAGGTGTTCTTGCCTGCTTGCCACAAATACACTCATCACACTTTGGTGGCTTAGAGGTGAAGTTGGATGGCATACCTTTGATTATGCCTGACTTTGCCATTTCTATAATAGTTTGATAGTTGGCATGACCTAATCAGTGGTGCCATGTGACAAGGTTGAGTGATGAGTGGACTATGAGCACAAGTTTGCTGCAGAGATTTAATGCATATAAGTTTTTCTGGAGAAGCAGGGTTCCTTTGGCAATTAATTTGTTTGTGGTGTTCTTGAATAGAGTCGCTTTTGTGTCTTCAAACATTGTGAAGATACTGGACTTCTTTGCCATAGAGCTTACTGAGAGCAGCCTCACAGTGGCTTTTGGAACAAGCAGTGCATCACCAAGCATTAGGTATGTATCATTATCTAGGTGTAGGCAAATTTGACCAATTGCTATTGCAGAGATTGTCAATCCACCAACACTTTGAATGGGTTTGTGAGGTATGGATTTCAACAAGATGAAATCTGATTTGCTTGGTGATATATGGATGATGGTGCCTGAATCCAAGTAGAATGAGTATCTGTCAGATATCATAGTGTTGCTGGACAGAGTACTTAGCTCCTTCTTCAGCACCATCCATGCATTGACTTTGAGGTTCTCTGCAATTTCAAGTGCCCCTCAAATCTCATCAAAAGCCAGCCCCGCAAACTCACCCTTTACTTTCTCAGTCTGACCCATGATATAAGCAGCAAGAGTATTGGAATCACTCTCAATTGAAAAAGCCAAGCCACCAGCAGAAGTGATTGTAATCTTTGTTGGACCCTTCTTTTTGTCTTGGTTCTTCCACCAACTCTTGTAGTGAGCCAAGCGGGCAGTCCTTGCCTCATCCGGCATTTTTCCAGCTATCCCACTATCCTCCAGAATACACCAGGATTTTGTATGGCCTGTATAGTTGGTATGCCCTTGTAACTTGCAATTGTTGCAAACCAGGTCATTTCAATGGTTTGGAGGGTGCATTACCAGAGCAGTGGGCTGTAAGTCTGCCATGCCTTTATCCACCACATATAGTATCTGTTCATTCTCCAAGAAGCAGCAGATCTCATTTGGTCCATATGATGCAGCTGTAGTCACTACAGCCAGATTCCAGGAGATGATTGAGCAAGCACCCATATATAAGGGATTTTTTGGATAGAGAGAAAAGCGCTGCAATCAACTGCAGGAGGTCCTTGGTGACATTGCCAACATCAAATGCACGGTTTATCTTAAAGATTTTGTTGATGGTCTTTGTGAGCAGTTCTATTGGGAAGCATTTCATGGTTAGCACTTTCTGGAGCAGTCAAACTTGTTGGACAGGGCCAGTGCCCCCATGCCTTGCTTGTAAGTACTTCCATAGGGACTTAGCATTAATAGTATCATCTGCCAAGTTGCATTCTGACTCAGAGAGTCCAAGCATCAAGAAAGAACTAGCAAGACAATTGTTCAATTGCCAGTTGTGGTAGGCTTGCAGTTCATGCAGGCAATGAGGGAGCTCAGGAGGGTCAAAGACATATTCATAAAGGCTGCTCATAGTAAGTTCCAATTTCATGAACTTTAACCATGGCATCCACTTGCCATCATCCTTGGCAAGCAGATCTCCCCCATATTAAAGGGAGACCTTAATCTGTGTCACTACCAGCATAGTGTTATCAGCCTTGTGCATTTCAATTGCCTCAGCCTTGGTCACCATAGGGGGCAATGAGTCAGTCTTACTGCATCAGGTTGACAGAGCCATAGAATCAGATTAGGAACAATGTGGTCAATAACAGTGGAGCAGCTCATGCCCTCAAAATAAAACTATGTGCATATCAATGCAGCTATCAGACAGTAGAGCAACAAGCAGCAGTCTGCCAGAATTGGACAACAAGTCTACAGAAAATTTTTGGTCATCAACTTCAGGATGTAGAGTAGCACTCTCCCATAACTTGTTAGAAGCTGATACCTAAACACACAAGTAAGTATGTGACCTCAGTTGTTATAGTATAATAAGCCTACCTAAGCACACAAGTAAGTATGTGACTATGGTAGGGCAGTAAGTAATGTGTTTGTTGTCTATAGTTATGTCCACTCACTCTCAGTCATCATACACTTGACTGAGGGTGATACACATTTTATGCACAGTATATATATATCTTTTGAGTCCAGTCAGGGTGGATGTAAGTCAATTACGCTGACTGTGAGAAGGTTTCAGTAAATAGTTTTAATCATATGCAATCAATGTCCAATCTGAGTATACAACTTTCATATACTCATTTTGAGGTAATACATTAAGTTCTGATTTATTCATTGATAACTTATTGACTAAAACCTCAACGTAATGTCTGATATTGATACTCCCTAAAAGCTATAGCCTGTGCTACCAGCTTGTGGCTTTGCATGAGCATAAGCCAAGCCAAAGCCATTGCCGAGCTGCTCTTTCTGGCCTGGCTGGACTCAGCTCAAACAGGCCTAGCTTAGCCTGGCTTGCTGCTCAAAGCTGAGCTGGAACATCACTATGTCTGTTTGACTGATGCTCAAGCTTCTTTCTTGTTTCTTCAACAATGCTGGTTCCAGAAGATGTCTCTATTGGAAAAAGTGTAAAAAAATGTGTCATGCCATTTCCTATGTGCAAATTCCCAACAGAAAAAGGCACTTTCCTCTGTTTAAAGGCTTTTTCTGTTAGAAATTGGCACATTGGAAATGGCATGACACATTTCTTTTAAAACAGAAACATCTCCCAATGCCAGCAGTGTATGCTGTCTCCAATTTTTGAGATTATCTGACTCAATATGGACCTGTGATTGCTTGCCAATGGCTGCTCACGACCTCAGAAAGTGACCAATATAAAAGTACAGCAAGTCATATGTTTTTTTGGTACAAGCACCTGCAGCAGCCTTCGCTGATTACATCTCGCTTAAAACCTAAGGAAACGGATGACATCTGAGCGGTATATGGCCCGCCGAAGATTGGACTCGACAATCAGCGAGCGTAGGAAAATTTCGATCCTCGCCTTTGCAAATGGCGAGGGGGGTCGAACGCGTCTGATTTGGTCGTGGAAGAGAAAAACTGACGTTACTCCACAACCTTGCCGCCCCTCGATGTACTATCATATGATACATCAGATGACGATGGCCGTGTTATTGGCAGTTGAAGGCGACGATATCCTAGCCAATCGGGTTAATGATAGCTTGCCCATCCTCCGGTAACACGTTGTGTTTGAAACCGAACATACCGAGGCTCTAGAATACATATATAAAACTGAGAAAATCGACTCGCCTGTCCCCCCAGGCTCAGACTTCTGACTTGCTTGTGCGCCTGACCTGCTTGCTTGTGCGCCGGTCCGCCTTGTCTATTCCAGTCATTGAACATGGACATTGATCTAAGTATACTAATCTGACAAGTGACAGGAGCCGAACCTATATCTTCCTGTATATTTCAAATACATTTTTTATTTGAAATCACATTAAATCAAAAAAGACCTCACCATGCCTGATGCTGCCTGACGTCGCTTCTAAACAAACGCCTAAGTAATTAAACCTTCCACAACGAATTTCGCCCGACGCCATCGGCCGATAACCGTGGATTCGGACTTCTCGACCGAAGTGATATAATTTTCTTCAAAACAGCGTCGATAGACACTGCAATCCAAGGATGAGTTAGGGTAACATCGCGAAATACGTATAATATGCATGTTCTTCTTTCTTTTCTCTATTGTGTACCCCAAGCTCTTCAATAGTCTAAACTGAATTTCAAATAATTTTTTTTTCCAAATAATTACTTGGCGTGTTGTTAAAGCCGGGTTGTGAAATGTTCGCCGCATAAACAAAAGAGGACCCTTACTTGGATGATGGTCAAGGCGTGGCAGCCAGCACAAAGCTAAGCGGGGGGGTCAGAATCAGAAATTCAGTGGTGTAACTCTGTTCCTCTCTTTCTATGAATACAGAAGACGCGGCCCGTCTAGCGGGAAGGGACTCCAGACCCCGCTCAACGGAAAAACTAAGGGCGGTAACAGGTTTTAGCGAGCCGGACACCGGCGAGTGAACGACCGCTATCACCGGCAGGGATGGGTCACATGAATTTGCCAGCCGAATAAATTGCAAATTCGACATGTGGAATGAGACTCCTATCCCCCACCCAGCGTGGGTACGAGTCTACGAGAAGCGAAGGCTCCTCAACCCTATGGTTCGTTCTGGTCTGGCAGTGGAACGCAGTCTCCGTGACTGCGTTCGGTTCATCGGAAATTTAATCCGATCACTAGATTATAATAGATTATAAGTGCCTACACAAAAAACTTATCAATTTGATAATACAAAAAACTTTCTTTTTTTTTTCATGACCAACCAACGATCGCTGGAACTCGTTTTGCAGTTGACTGAGCACTTCCTCACACTTACTTTAATTTCTATAGGAACATTCTTCAGCATTTGTTGCGTTGAAGCCTGAATCTTATGATGCCGAGGCAGGACGACACAAGCCAAATTATAATTTCAACATGCCGAATTGACGAAGAGTCAGCGAAGGGCTAAACAAACCTCCGGTGCGGGCATTGCGGATGTTGAGGCTATCTGCGTATCAGTTAGGCGCCCAGGGCCTCACTCTCCAGAGTCCACAGCGTGAAGAGACATGTCAATCTGCTATTCTTTGTTACTGCCCAGACTGCAAAAGTCCTTAGGTCCCTCCAACCCTGCTTGTTCATTTCAAATCGTTTCCTTTTTCGTTCCTGTCGGGTGTTCGTGATGCCACCCCTGGATCCGTGTCCCTGATCCGCACCCCACACCGCCCCACACTTGCCCCACATTAGATCGCAAAACAAAGGATCTCCGTTGAATTTGTCCTGATTTCGCCCTGGGCCTGTCCGTTCGGGGATGCTTTTTTTTGGACTATGGATGCTTGGCTGATCCTGACTTTCTCCTGAATTCTTGGGATCGGATAATCAAATGTATAAAGGGTTGCAAAGTTTTTCGGATAATCAGACATGGCCCCATCTCCCAAATCTTCCAAGGTCTTCGCAGAACACGTCGAGGATGTTGAGAAGGATGTCATCCAGGAATACTCTCCCGAAGTCGAGAAGAACACAGTGTAAGCCCATCCTTCCTCTCACCCTTTGCGCGCGCTTGCTAAAGACGTTGATACACAGTCGACTTGTTGACCTGCGTATCCTCCCGTTGCTTGGATTGATTTTTGCCGTCGCTGTAGTTGACAGAATCAACACCGGTGTGGCCCGTATCGCCGGAATGGAGAAAGATTTGGTAATTCTCTTTTTCACCTTGAGACTCGACCTTGGATTAACGAACTCACAGAGACTTGATATTGGTAACCGTTATAGCATTGTTGCATGCATCTATTTCATTCCCTATATCCTTCTGTGGGTCCTATTCACCTCATCACTCTTTTTTTTTTTGGCTCACGGTTCCTCTTTCCAAGCCAACTGCCAAGCAACGTCGTTTTACGCAAGCTGGGTGCTCGCACATGGATCAGCATATGTGTGATGAGTTGGGGTGCGGCTCAATTGGGCATGGGTTTTGTCCCGTCATGGGGTTACCTCGTCCTTTGCCGCGCTCTTCTCGGTGTCTTCGAGGTAAGCTTTCTCAAGTCAACGGAAATTAAGACCACGACTTAGAATCGATTGCAGGCCGGCCTCTTGCCTGCCATTGTGTTCCTCATTTCGACGTGGTACTGTTCTTTTTTCTCTATTTCCCGTGCGATGCGCACTCACTAGGTACAGGTACAAACGGCATGAGGTCCAAAAACGCATGGCCGCCTTCTATCTCTCTTCGATCTTCATCGGAGGCTTCAGCCCCATCTTTGGTAGGTAAACCGCATGGATCGTGAGCTTCAAATGTTAATCTAAGTCAGGGTATGCATTGACCTTGCTCGCCCCTCGCCGTGGGCTCAATGGCTGGCAATGGATCTTCGTGCGTTTACTTTTAAGTTGTTTAGGTTTTTGCTGATGTTATTCCAGATTATTGAAGGAGCTATCACTATTCTCGTCGGCATTGTCTGCTTCATGTTTTTCCCCGAGTTTCCAGACAACAACCGCTTTTTGACTCCTGAACAAACGAAAGTATGTCACGCACAATACGCTTTATTCGAATCAACTCTGACAATCTACGCAGCTGGTGCTAGATCGTGTTGAGCAAGATAGAGGCGATGCTATGCCTGACCAGATGACTTGGCAAAAGCTCCGCCTTCACCTCAGCGATTGGACTATGTGGGCATTTGGTAAATATTTCTATCTCTGTTGTATTCGTTCGTCCTAATGCAGGTTACAGGTCTCATGTTGATGAGCGCAACAGTACCTACCTATGCCATCGGTGAGACTTGCGTTCGTGTGCTTTTTATCGGCATCTAACGTATCCCAGGGTTCTTTGTGCCGATCATTCTTTCTTCCATGGGTTACCATTTGCGCGACTCTCTGCTGCTCTCTGCTCCACCAAGTCTTTTCGCCGTAAGCCAACTTAACCGTTTGAATTCCACACACTGCTGACTTGCGAAATGGACAGGTGTTTTTCGCCTTCGGATTTGCCTACATTTCTGACCGCACACGGCAACGAGCCCTCATGCTCTCGATCCAAACAATCCTCACAATTATTGGGCTTCTCGTGACCGCGTACTCGACGAACAATGGAGCTCGCTACTTTGGTATGTTTTATATGGTCATGGCGCCTTGCAAGATCTGATGTTCGACAGGTCTTTGCCTTACCAATGTCGGAGCTTGCGCCAGTGTTCCTGGTATCCTATCATACGTAAGTGCGAGTATCAAATACCGCGACAATCTGCCTGACTTCGGAAATAGAGCGCTAACAATGTAGTATCTCACACCAAGGTATGTACTTTGTCTTCCAGGCTGCGTTTTCCATGTTTAAGACGGAACAGCGATCCGTTTCAACTGCCGTTATCGTCACATTCGGCGGCATTGCTGGTGTATTTTCCACTATGGTGTAAGTTTCCGCCATCTGGTATTAAATTCGCTTATCAATATGATGCTTTCCCCCCAGATTCCGTCAAGAAGATTACCCAAGGCAAGTTATTTGAAAACAAAACGATGACCTCGTTGCTGAGTCGTGTTGCTCAATAGGTACACGAACGGGATGTGGGCCGCAATCGGCTGCCAGTTCCTTCTCCTCGTCTTGCTGGCCATGACGTCAATTACCTTCATCCGGAGGAACAGGCTTGCTCGTGAAGGCAAAATTGGCCCCTTGGAAGGTCTGCCAGGATTTTACTACACTATCTGAATCTAGCATGTCAGCGAACGCACTATACTCAAGATAGTGGTTTAGTCAAGGACTTGTCCCGTGTAGCATATCTTCCTGTATTGTGACGATCCTCGTTTACTACAAACATATCCCTCACTTACGTACATAATCACGCACAATCACAATCACGCACCATTACAATTATAGCATACTTCATTTACAAGCAGCCTGCAATACGAGACTTCTTGACCACATTCGCAAAGAGAAAAGGCCTCCCATTCGTCAGAAAGGAGAGTGTAAATCCAATTTACCTTACGTTGGTATACAGGCGTATGATATCTTAATCTCTACTATTCCATCCCTTCTACTATCAGAGTTGCTCTGGATACACGACTCTTTATCTCTCTGCACTTGGCATGCCGCGACTTCTTTGAAATTCTTTCTACGAGTCGTACTAGTAGGTGGCATCATGATCAGACGCTAACTCCGAATACAGTGACTTCATATTTGACTGGCCATAAGAGTACGTTTTCAATTTTGAACTCGATCACCTTATGGGCATTGGCTACAATCAGCTGAGATAATCCGACACAGACTCTGGCGAAAGCAATCTTTCAAGAAGCAATGTCAATGTTACGAAACTCTGCTAGCTGTCGCATTTTACTGACATAATGTCACCATGTTATTACCTCTATTAGTAGTCAAGTGCTTGGGCGCTTGTTACCTGATGTCGTCATCGTGGCGATGATTTTCTTCCTCGAATCAAATTGACCACTGTGGGAAAACGGACCAGAGAGCAGAGCTGATTCGAGGGAGAGGGAGAGGGTTGTAGATGTTCATAATGAGACCACGTCACAGACAGGGACTAAGTGACCAGAAGAGTCAAGAACCGCGACGGAGAAGTTTGATGGGAGCTGAAAACTTGCTCACGAATCGACAAAACCGGAGACCAGGACCCCACCACGAATTGAATGCACTGAGCCAGAGAGAGAGAACTCTTCTCGAAAGACAGACAAAAGGTCATCGACGTACAATCTCAAGCTGACCTAAAAGCAGGTTCAGCCTTATTTACTTGCCTGCGTGTCGCGTTAAATGTCCTAGGCTGGCACTCCACCTCTTGTAATAATCAAAGGGTATGGGCCGCTGCGACGCAGGGCAAAACCGAGGTCTACCCCAGAACAATGCAAGAATATGCGCAGCGGCGTAAAATAATCAAAAAGAAATAACAATTAATAACTGGCCTTGCGTCGACTGTCTCGACAGTTGTGATAACGAGTGGCATGCGTCGTGAGGACGTTGCAAGTGCGGCGGGGTCACGGGACGTTGTGAGAATGTGTGTCAGGACGTTGTGAAAATGTGTGGCAGGTATGACAGGACGTTGTGAAACAAATATGCACCCGTGAGGTATGACTGTCATGTGGATGAGCGGTAGGTGTGGTGGTACGTTGTGAAAACGTAAAGCATATGCAGTACAGCATTGCGATAATGCAGAAAAAACGTGGTACGTGACGCGTGAAGGAGGGCATCAGTATATAGTGGGTCCGACGACGACCGGTATGGAGTCTGCCCCTGCTCGGTCCAAACCGCGAAGACATCCAGAAGTCAGTCCGGGACCACCGACTTTGATTCGGATCAAATCGACCTCGGCCCGCTACCGTCAACCGTCGCGTCGTTAGCTCTTGCGTGCTTGATACCACCGTTAGTGAAGTACCAGAGCTCGACGTGTCCCTTGTCGCATATCTCGATGCCATCTCGACAGGCAGAGTGGGCGGCGGTCGCATGACAATGTCAATGTACTTCAACTTGTTTTTCTTCATCTCCTCGCCTACTGCCGCTCTCTCCTGCTGAACTCTGACCTCCGCCTCCTTTTCTCTCTCTTGTTGCTCGTCTCTCGCTCTCTCCATCTCCTGGCACTCCTGTTCTCTTGCTTGGGCATCCCAGGCAGCACGTTCGGCTCTGTTGTTAAAAATCCAACCCTGTGTAAGTAAGATGGCAGCTGCTACATCGTCCACCCTTTCGTCCGCCTCGCGCATCGTTGCCCTCGCTTCTGCGAGGCTTCCGAGGTGAAATCCGGGCATATCTGCTCATGGGATTGGATCTGGCTGCTTCCAATTCGTTTTCGTAGTGAACCTGGCAGGCTAGACCCAAAAAGAGTTCGCAACTTTTTCTGTGTGATGAGAAAGCGACTCCCGCGATGCAGAAATTTGACGTTCGCCACAATTGCTGACTCATCACATAGACCCATTTGTCGGATCGTCTTCGTACGTCAAGCTCTCAGAGTAGAACATTCGTTCACTGGGAGGATAGTCGCAGAGTGAGAATTGATTCCGCAGGACAATCTCTCAGTCTCAAAACCCAAGGACTTACATAGTGCATCAGTTTCCTTCCTGGGGCTGAGAGTTGCGGTGACAGCAACTGTCACACAGTGCTTTGGAAGACTATCTCGAAGCACCTTAATTTGCTTGACAAGACATGAGCTTCATCAATTCCCCAATTCCCAGAAGAACAACATTGGCACAAAACTCCTTATGCAGTAGAACACGATCCATGGCCAGGGCTGCAAGCCATTCCGGCGATATGGAAACTATCGACCATTTGCAGCGGTGTGAGCTCAAGACCCAGATTTCGACTCCGAGTCGGAGATCGTGAGGGTCTGCTCCATGATATTGATCTGAGTACGACCTTCGAGAGAGCGCCATGAGTATTCTGAAATGCGATCCATTCCCACGCGACGCGTTTGTTCTCGGAGTTATCACATTGCGGGCGCCATATTGTGTACAACGTGACTAGTTATGCAGGCTTACGAACACGCCGAGAAGCCCATCAAACGAAGGAGACCTCCACCAATTACTGGATGTAATTTGAAACTCCATATAGCAAACCCCATATAGGGCTTCAAAAGCTTCATAATCCGACGTTCTCGGTTCTATAGCGTAACTGATTTCCATAATCTATGCACTGCGTCACGTTAACTTATCGATCTTTTGTAAACTCAATCTTATTGAATCTTCTCAAGATACTTCTGAAGATATGCAAGTCCGTCGCTGAACTTGATACTTATTACATACTTTGAAGCAAGTTTGAAGCCAGCTGTTTCCCTCGCTTTGTCGCGGGTTCAGCGGTCATTTTCGTGCGACTTTGCTACGCAAGAAACGTAGATAACGCTGCTGACGCAATCTCAAGGCCTTCAATTCTAACTGTCAGCGTTGCCGAAACGTTTAGATCTTCTCTCTAGCTCTCATTGTCGTAGTCTTGAAAATCTGGACCCGGAAAAATCCAACGGAGCCACGATGTAACTGCGCAACAGTTTACCTTACACTAAGTATCTGAGTCCGCTGAATTAAGGAACTTCAATGTCACGTTTTTGTTATTACACTCATCTATATATATGCGCTAGTTTCTCTCCTCCTCAGGACAGCTTCCTCTTTCATTACGCGACCTGGGTCATCCTCGTGAACCACACCTGCTATATCTCAACACAATGCATGAGTCCAAGTTATTGTCCGGCGGAACATCTAGAGTTCTAGGTGGATGGACGCTCCCAAACATTATAATGCGCTAGCTTTCAACAAAAGCAGAAGTTGAGCAAGTCAATGCCAAAAACGAAACATTTGTCGATGTCATCCAGCAGTTCCAAAAGTTCATCGAAAGCGACTCTTCTATCTTGTTTCTTTTCCAAAAAATGTTCAATCAGATACCGACCACTGACCCGTACAATCATGATTCCTTTGGAAATCCAACTGTGAGTAAACTTTGATATTTAATAGACACCTGCTCACCTCTATGCTCATTGCTCAAGGTTCGTGATTACATGACAATGCTGCGCTTGCTCAACTCCTTCTTGACTGAAGCACCTTGTTTTACATTAGAATATAACCCTCTTGCTTGCCCTATCCAAACAATCCTCCAATGGCCGATGGCTACCCCTGCTGGGAATGCGCTTTTCTTGATGCCCAGTGTCAACGAGCACTTCCGAAGTGTACTCAATGCACAAGGGAAGTTCCTCTCATCTCCTGCATCGGTGTATGTCATTTCACAAAAGCGAGGAGGTTGGTTGAGCAAGAAAGCCCTAGAAGCTATGGGAGGATTTACCCACGAATTTATCCATGATCCCTCGAAGCCTCACTGGGGTTTCACATCATGGGACGATTTCTTTACCCGCCGTTTTAAGGACGGCGCACGCCCTCTACCCACTCCATACGATCCAAGCATGATCACCAGCCCGTGCGAAGGCATTGTCTATAACATTGCTCACAACGTTCTCGAGCACGACTTTTTCTGGCTGAAAGAAAATGCTTATTCACTTGCAAATATGCTTGCAAATCACGAGTTCGTTTCGAAGTTTGTCGGCGGCACTGTCTACCAATCGTTCTTGACTATTCTCACATACCATCGTTGGCACTCCCCAGTCACAGGCGTTGTCGTTGACGTCGACTTCGTATCAGGGACATACTACTCATCCTCACCTGACACTGGCATGCGTTCACTGTCACTGGAAGCATCGCAAGGATATCTTACCTCTGTCGTCACTCGCGTGAACATTTACATACAAGCCGACGCCCCTAATATTGGTTTACTGTGTTTAATGTGCGTTGGGATGGCCGAGGTGTCAAGCTGTGAAGTTACCGTGCAGAAAGGTGAAAGTGTTGTCCAGGGGCAGGAGATGGGGATGTTTCACTTTGGCGGGTCAACGTCCTGTTTAATCTTCCGCCCCGACACGAAGCTTCGGTTCGCTGATAGTGTGAAGGTCGGGGACATGGGAAATATCGTCAAGTTGAACGAGCCTATAATGTTCGTGGAAGCATGAGAAACGATCCAGCCTGAAGTACATCCCCTTTTTTCAGTCTAATTAAATGTATTTTACCACCGTCTCACAGCATAGCAGCTCGAATCAGATTACTCTCTACTCTCTCGTTCCAAAATTTCAAGTCCTTTCCTTCGAAACGGTTTCAATTCAAACCGGTTACTAACTCGAAGCATGCCAATAAGTAGACTCATAACAAAAGGCGAACTTGCCTCCTCACTAAAAGCCGGGACTGAAAATTACATATGAAAAGATACTCTTGAGTCTTGCCTGAAAATACTGACCGATTCACAGTTACGGGAGTCTTGCGGACATCCAATTAGCCGAGCAGGTTCTCCTTTTTTTTTAGATCTAAAGCTCACGAAGTTCACGTGTGAGATCAAGTTCAACTTTTTGACATGACTTTTTTGCCGCTGATGTCTCGCGAAATGTCAGCATTCGCCAAGATCGCACGTAGTTCGTGTAGACGATTATGGTAATTTAGTCCTCAGTCACACCGTAAGATGTAGTACGACTGAATATTACCTGTAGACGATTATGGTATTTTAATCTTCATGATGTCGTTAATAAGATGTCGATAAGTAATTCGGCTCACCCTCAGTCACACCGTAAGATGTAGTACGACTGAGGGTGGCTGTTCACGTATATCCAAATTAAGAGCGTAAAATAATTAAGGTTTGTTCCAAAGACGAGCAAATACCGATCGAAGTTCCTCTAGGCCCAGAGTAAATAATCGGGAAGTATCCATAAAAGGAAAGTCTCCGCTTAATATCAGTCGCGTAAGTCGTTCTTCAATAATTCGCACGAGTTTTTTCTTTCCTCAAGGACACCCCTAGCCACGATGTACCCATACCTTGGGCAAGATCATTCTGTCCTACTGACAGAGGTTCTATTATCATCTACTGTTGACGGACTAGATATGAAACGAGATTTCGGATGACTTCGGCTTTCATAAATACTGCTTATATCCCTTATAAATTCTGGATATAGGGTCTCTAGCATCTAATTTACAGTTATCTCAAGGAACGTCCCGAGGAGAGGGTCGTTTTTGGCGTGAAATGAAACGTGACAGGTCTGTGACCTGCCAAAATTCCAGATTCCGCAACGTTGCCGCTCACACGCCGAACACCAAACCTTGCGCAATTGTACTGCGTCAAGGCGAAATCGAGCTGAGTTTGAAAGCTTGTCACGCAAATATATCATTTCAAGCTTTGCATCCTCCGCTCCCATGCATATTTTATGTCTAAACTATGGTAGATTGATGTGTTTTATGTCCTACTGCATGTTCTAAATCCTAATGTCTTTTTTGAGAGATATTGGACTTGAATTTCTGTTACAATTCAAAGATGAAATGAGATGAAATGGTAAATTTTCCATCATCTTGCGATTTTGAATTTTATTCTGGTTCTGGAGCCTCACAAACATGAAATTAATTTAAGTTGGGTGTTCCGTAGAGTATATGTATGGCAAGACATAAAATATTTACCAAAGAAATACAACAAGGAATGCAGTGAGTAGAACCTGGTTTCCTCCATTGTTTCATATCTAGGTCACGTTTCATATCTAATCCGTCGACAGTATAGGAATTTTAATCATCTGATTACTTGATGTGACCGTTTTACAGGTTCAGCATGAATAAAGTACTGGTAATGAGTTACATAAAGAATGTGTAACACATTTAGCTGTCTCTATCGACATGGGGGACACCCCATCCTTGGATGCCGAGAGCAACAATGTACATTCCCCAAACATATTCGCTAGACTGGCGTTTTGTACGTATTTACTTCAATATTTAATCCAGCGCACGCACGTTGTTGATGTTGCATTGACTACACATATACGAGACATTTTGGCCAACACAATCATTATAAATTCTTATTGATATCCTGCTGCGTTTCGCCCTGCTCTTGACGAATGTTGCCTAGGCGGATTGGAACTCGTCTTAGAGATTCAAAGATAATCATGAAATGAAACACACCCTGGGTCTGTTGCGAACGATCACCCGTGACGGCGCCAAGGACAGCATCCTTCTTGCCTCCGATACGATCTTTGGTACCCTCGGCATAACCCTGGGTCTGGGCGGACTTGATCTCGGATTCACCAGCGGCATGCTCTTGCTTGCCCGACTGCTGCCAAGAAGTACTACCAGTCATCTTCCCAACCCCTTCTACGACATTACCCTTTGCGGAATGAAACTGGCCAGAAGTTTTACTGAAAACAATTCAAATGAGCACCGATCGCGAACTGTCTTGAGACCGCATACCTAGGATCACCGGAGGCCATGTTGCTTGTGGACGAAGTGTTATGAGAAGGCATTGTTTTAGTACAATGATATAGGTTCCACAGGACGTTGCGAGATTTATATAGCGTTTCGGGAGTTGATGATGTAATACAATGAGTGCGCCACATGTGACGTCTTCGACACGTTCGCCAATGAGACATATTGACACCTACGTCATGACATACATGACAGCAGAATTCATAAACGTAGTCACCAGTTCAAGTAAATTCCTTACCATCACTCTCCATGCTTTAGCCGCTTTGAGAAGTGTATACTGCTGACTTTGGAATCGAAGACTGCACGAAATGGCACGTTTACCCCTTGATGGTCATAGCGGAGGTCAGTTAAATGTCAAACAAGGAAGGAGTCAATTAAATTGCTTGTTCTTAACTCGCTTTGAATGATGGATGGATGGTCAAGAAACATTAATATTGCAGACTGCTCGTAACTGGGAATTGAGATGGTGGATGTTACAATATGCGTGAAGACATGATTCTACGTGGACCAAGGCCATTGAGGCGGTCTTTGACATGCTTGAATTTAGATGGTGTAATAGAATCCTGCTTGGCCTTCCAAAGGACCCATTTTTCCTTCGCGAGCCAGCCTGTTCCTCCGCACGAAAATAAATGTGGTCACAGCTAGCAAGACGAGCAGCAAAAACTGGCAGCCCATCACTGCCCAAAGCCCGTTGAGATATCTGTGCAAATAAGGCATTCAGTTAGCCAAGTATTGACACTCATTCATTCAGAAGACGTGCCTGGGGTAGTCCTTCTGGCGGAATCTGTCATAGGCCATATTGATCAATGAACTCGCAGTTCGAAATATGAAAACTTACACAGTCGTGGCAAATACACCTGCAATGCCCGCAAATGCGATGATGATCGCAGTCGAGACGGATCGCTGTTCACTCATTAACATGAAGGCCTTATCCCGAAGAATGGCAGAGACATACCTTGGTGTGAGAAACCACGTTGTTGGCACTCTGTCTCCAAGAGTAAGTGCATTTGTCACGCTGTATCCAAAGTTCGAACTTACGTATGACAGAATACCGGGAACAGAGGCGCAGGATCCGATGGTTAATAAACAGAGTCCTGTTCGGAGATCAGATATTCTGCGAAATATACGCGGAAAAGAATAAAATATACCAAAGTAACGAACTCCATGACCCGACGTGTAGGCTGCTAAAGAAAGCCCAATGATGGTGAGGATTGTTTGGAAGAAAATAAGAAGGGCTCTTTGCCGGAGTCGATCGGAAATGTAGGCAAAGACGAAGCAGAAGAAAGCCTGTCCAATGTTAAGGTTAGCCCCTTACAATAGCAAGCGTAAAAGGTGGCGTACAGCGAGCACACCGGGCGGGGCCGATAGGAGCAGGGAGTCCCGCACTTTGTAGCCCATGGAAGAAAGGATGATAGGCATAAAGTACCCTTAAACGCTTTAAGTTGTCAATAAAATATGACAGATATGAGACTCACCGGTGACGTAGGTGGGGACTGTTGCACACATCAACATAAGAGCTAAGGGAGGGCGTTCAGGACTACAACAATGTGATAAAGATAAGAAACGCACCAAATACCCAAATCTTCCAGTCTCCAAGGTGAAGGAAAAGCTTCTTCCGGGTCATTTCGTCTGGCATAGAGTCACCTCGATCTTTCTCGATGCGTTCGAGTATCAGCTGCAATGATGTCAGAATTAAAAGGAATGGATGTACAAAATCAAACCGGACCTGCGTCTGTTCCGAAGACAAGAAACGGTTCTTGTCGGGGAATTCTGGGAAGACAACATAGCATAAAAAGCCAGCAACAATGGTGACAGCGCCTTCAATGGTCTAGAGAAGTGTTACGACAGATTAACGCATCAAATTGAGTAAACGCACGAATATCCATTGCCAGCCGTTGAGCCCACCGCGAGGAGCAATCAAGGTTAGTGCATAACCTGTATTTTGTTCAGATTTGGTAGATCCGCTTGATTCGTTCACCTACCAATGATTGAACCGAATCCTCCGATAAGGATGGAGAAGAGATAGAAACCGGCCACTCGTTTTTGCACCTCATGCCGCTTATACCTACATCATTCGGGTGAGTCAAGTATGAGCTGCACATGGCAACGAAAATAAGGACCATACCAGGTCGAAACAACGAATACTAGGCCAGGTAAGAGACCGGCCTGCAGTTGTATGATTAATCCTTGTTACACTTTCCAGACGCCTCAGAAACCTACCTCGAAGGCACCGAGAAAGACGCGGCAAAGAACAAGGTAGCCCCACTGAGGGACGAAGCCCATACCGAGCTGTGCCGCGCCCCATCCAACAACGCATATGCTTAGCCATATGCGAGGACCATACTTTTGCACGATGAGGTTACTTGGTAGCTGGCTGTGCACAAATTATTAGGAGATAGACCGAGCGAGAGGGCTGAGATCGCTTACAGAAGAACATAGGGTATGAAGTAGACACAAGATGCGATACTGTACCGGTCGCCGACAGTGAGTCGCTAAGGGTTCATTAATGTAAGACATGATATCTTGAGGTTGAAACGGCAAATACCAAATCTGTCCCCATTCCGGCGATGCGGGCAATGCCGAGATTTACCCTGTCTAGTACAGAGACAGCATAAAGTAAACCAAAGAGGGGAAGGATGTGGAGGTCGACCCGTCGACTATCGCGTCGTTCAGGGCGTGTTTATCATGAATGAAGATGACGGGCGTACATTGTTCTCTTCTCGAGTCCGGGAGGATACTCCTGCATAATGTCCTTCTCGACATCCTTGACGTGGTTCTCAGAGAGCTCGGAATGGTTAGAAGAAGGGGCCATGGGGAATTGTCTTGCAACACCTCATACCTTTATAACATCCAGGACACGAACGAAGAATTTAGGAGAAGTTAATTTCAAAGTATGCATGGAAGTTAAGGCCCCAGGGGCAGGTTCGAGCCTTTGTTATGCGACCCTGATGTGGGGAAGTGTGGGGTGCGGATCAGGGCTGCATCACGAGACCTCACGAGACTTCGTATGTGGGGAGAAGGTTAGCGATTTCAAAATCCACAAGTAGGTACATAACAGGCATTTTTTATGATTGATGCATCTCAGGGTGTGGAATCGGGCGCCAGTTGAATAGCCCCTCGCTCAGGAGTCTTCATTACGACGGAGCAGAAAACATCCAGATTTTTTGAGGTATGTCGCTGAACAAATGACGATCATGATGGAATCCAGTACAGCTGTAGGATATTGTGTAACTAGCAAACGTGTCTTTTCGTGTCTCTATGGTCACCACTCGTTCAGAAAATCAGCACGACAACAGAATTCCAAAGGACAAGCGTACAATGATGATGCCAATCGATTGTGTTGTAAAACCATTTTCCTTCACAGATGACCGATATGGGTGATATGGGGTTATTTCACTCGCGGAGACGGAATGAAGGGCTTAAGACATAGGGTCGACGACGGCTAGATGTGGATAGGAGTTCCATCCACATGTGAACCTGACATGTGATGTTCTCGTCCGTGACCGGCAACTTTGTAGCCGGGTGCCGGGTGCTACTTTATTTGTCATTCGGTTCCCACATGACAACTCCGCCTACGACTAGAACACCTTGGACAGCCTTGGACATATCGGCGCGTGTGTCCCTTTTGCCACACGGGCCCGTCGAAATATCCCGTTGTCGTTTTTCCTTTCGATCGTATGCACTTCTATTACCTCGGCGTTTGGTGTGGGCATCTTGAATGGTAGCCAGCTCAAGATCATTTCATTATTTTCCATTGTCAAATATTCAAAATTGAGTAACCTCCGAGCAAGTGATTGCCTGAAACTTTTGGCAAAATTCAATGAAAAGCTTGGCTATTAAGTTTACCAAGCATCATCCCGTTTCTTCCAGGAGACTGAGATTGTCCGACAATCGTGTAACAATCTCGGAAACTCTTTCTGGACTCTCGCTCGACTAAACCATCAATACAAGATTATAAGAAGAAGGTATTTTCAATGACAGAGAACCGCAACTGAAATGATTGTACAATGAGGAAAATCTATTCCAACAAGGAGCGAAAAGATTTTAATTGAAGATGGAGCACTGAGGTCAGATATGATCTCCGGACTGGAACAACCGACACCATCGAGCTCAAAGGGTGGCTCAGCTGTTCTTTCTTATATCACAATCGACGATATGTGCGTCGGAGAACATTTCTGTTTGCATAGCATGATGTCAAATTTAATCGCGTATGGCTCTTTTCCGACGTTGAAGAATGATCAACGTCGCTGCAAAACATGCACTCCCAATCATGCTCATGATCTGTCATTCCTACGTCAGACCTTAGTACACTCGAAGATTAAAAAAAAAAGGTACCAACACCGCAGAAAACTGCTGGTCGCCACCATAGAAATTCTTCTGTTAGCAAAGCGCCTCCGATAGGCGTGCCTAAGGGAAGCTCGTCAGTCCATCGACACATTAAAGTAGTGTGTGGTTTGTTTAGCTAACCAATGAGTCCTCCAATGCCTATGTCGAGGGGAACGAGAGGTCAGAAACTCAAAAGACGCCTGAGAACCTACCGGAAAAGAAAAATGCAATTCCCATGCGGATTCTGAATGAAGTCAGCATATTAGATCACGCTGCTAATGTCATGACTTGCCCCAGCTGTGACAGATCACGACTTAATACCACAAGCATGGGGCTGGTAAGGCTCACGACTAGTATAGGAAAGTCAGACTCGGACTTTGGGCTGAGATTGTATGGACTTACAGACACCAGAAAAAATCCATAGAAAAGGGCCACAAAAACGACACCTGGTATATCTCTTAATCCGATCATTCCGAAGATAACGGCTGCACAGGCGCCCGTGGAGAATGTCAACATGTTTAGGACTCCAAGGCGGTGTGCGATGCGACCCACAAAACTAGCGAAATTGAGGATGATGAGCTAGAGTCGAGTAAGACATACATTAGAAAAAGGGCAAACTGAGAATAAAAGGCCAACTTACTGAGTAGAATGCAAATTTTTCGTTCAACCTGTGCTTGGTGGCGTCGAGTTGAAGATAAAATTGAGGGAAGTAGAATCCAATTGAAAAAATAAGCAGCCTTTTTTTGGGCATGAGGTCCAATGATTTCCAACAAATGTTGACACCACATACCCCAATACAGACGCAATGTAAGCCCCATCCGTACTCAGATTCCTAAGGAATTTTTTACTGTCTTGCACTTGAGCCTTCGTGGTCGACACCCGAGTTCTCAACAAGAAACATGCAATCAGTAATAACCCAGTCTCGACACCAGCGCTGGCGCGGACGGTATTTCCAAAGCCAAGCCTTCCGAAAAGGTTGTTGAGCATGATGGGATGGATGATTGCTCCAATGGAAGCTCCAGAGGCAACGATCGTCATAGCAAGCGCTCGCTTCGTCGAAAAATACTGTGAACAAACGGCGACACTGGGGACGTAAGTCAATCCACCACCTAAGCCGGCTCCAAGACTCTGAGCGAGGAACACCTGTTTGAGCAAGCGAAGTTAGTGATGTTTCAAGATAATGATAAGAAACATTACCTGATAGAAGTGGTGTGGTTTTGCGAGTGAAAGCATGAAGAGTGAGAAGACGGTCAACGCAGAACCTGACCATAAGAGCGAATAGCTATCGGTGGGAGTCAAAAAGCATCATGAAAAAGAAGAGTATTAGTAACACACAAGTATCCACGATCGTAAAGCCGACCCGCAAATACACCCCCTGCAACAAGAAGAAACGCATTGAAGCTACCTATCCACCTATGCTCGACTAAGATGCATGTACGTGAAATCAAGTCTGCCTTACGATATTGCAGATGGTGATGCATTTGTGATGTATTCGCGAACATAAAAGTCTGTGAAATATGAGTTGCGTTTTTTTGAAGATCAAGCACAAACACGCCTTGATATACTCCAAAGGATGACGTGTACCCAAAATTACAGACTTGGATAAGGAAGGCACCAAGGACTGGCATAACCATTATGTCAACCTTTAGATATGTAAAGTACCATGATTCACTCAACCTGTACACCAAGCTTGCAGACCTCCATCGGGAGGTTCGCTTCCTGAAAGAGTAGGCGGAGATACATTTTTGAGCTTCTCAGACGGTAAATTGTTCTGTGAAGGTGATCTCTCAATTGGTGACATGGATATCAAAGTCGCGAATGATCCTCGAGGATGTATAATGTAAGAGGGAAAAATTATTGCAGAAGAGTCAAGCGACAGAAGAGTTAAGCGTTTTTCGATAGGATCAACCACGGAAATGCTCCTTTAATCAAATTTTGTTAGCAGTGGGTCCTCGGCATCTATTACAGACTTTCTGACAGGCTGCGTGCGCATTGTAGGCAGATAAAACGAGGCAACCAATCTATCATCATAAGCATCTCTTCCAAACAACAGGAATATAAACCAAGCTGGTTAAAGCAGGCAGTGACCAGAAAGGATCACAGGAAAATATCATGCTCATGGTTGGCGACTGTCGGAGATGACTGACTGGCCAATGAGAGGCAGTTTGTGTGTGTATCCATATTTGTGAAATGATGCCAAACTGTCACATCCGCCGCCGATTGACCGCCAGAAGCATTTACATCTACAAAAAGTACAGTACCATGTATGCCCTATAGCCTGGTAGAAATGGAATACAATCACATACCTGGGCTACAA
>JAGGAP010000209.1:0-51414 GCA_017657235.1 Termitomyces sp. T73sscA | reverse complement strand
AAATCCATTCCACTTGTAGCTCAGACACCCAATCGTGTCTGGAACATCTCTCGAGTACACGGACAGGAATTACGGAGCAAAGGCTCAGAGACTCATCCGCGTTACGAGATATTTATAACAGGATGTTCAAATCGGGTGTACAATGTCGTTGGTGATGTTTCTTACTCTGGTCTTTGGGCGCACAAAGACATGTTGGCAGAACATCCACGAAAGGGCGAATATGTCGATACAATCAAGAAGATGAAGCCTCACTGGGTAGCTGACTCGTCATATGATTGGGCAGAGGTGAAGGTGGGGAGCCGACTAGGCGCTCACATTATTGAACCTGAATATGTCCATGGTGCGAACGTTCAAGGCCTTTATTTCGGGGATAGAAATCGATCCGAAGACTCCGAGGATCAGCCAGACGGTGTGTTTGTGAATGAATATCATGAAGATGCCATGGACGTCGACACCGCGGATACCACTCAGTAACTGTCTTAAATAAAGATATATTTCACCTGGAAGGTATGGGCTGTTGCATGGCACAGCAAGTCTGAGATCTAAGGGGGGGAGGAGGGGTATAGAGCCATCTATGATCAGCAAGCCTGTGATCTTGTAATAATACAACATTGAATAAGGATCTGCAATCCAAGTCACTAAGAATACTTGGACAAATAATGGCCTGGGACCTCTTTGTTGTATTAGATACAATGATAAAGTATTCTACAAAAATCAATGCTCAAATCAGGTTTATAAGTTACAGGTCATCTATGTTAGGGGACCGGTCTCTGGACTGTGTCCAACTCTACTCCAAGCTTAGTCCAAGGATGTGCCTACTCTTGGCACATCTGAATGACTGCTCAGCCCACCCTATCTTCTAGTAGTCAGCCTTGATGAGTCATATACATGGACCTTACTCAGCATTGATTATTGTTAGTCATACTCCATTACATACTGGGGCCTGATTATTTAAGCAGTATCAGTAACCACACAGCTACCAATGTAGTATATATAGGCAGCCTGTGGATAGAATATCCCCAGGCTGAACAATAGCAGTGTTCTTCTGGCCTACACACTGAACTGACTGTAAGCTCTCTAGCAACATCCGACCACCTGCTTAAGCCCTGCTGGTCCCTTGTCTGACTCTTGCCTGATTCTGTGCCCGCTTGACTCCCACTTGTCACCAGTGCTTGCTAGCTCTGTGGAAGGAGTTCCGCAGATGTTAAGCATCTCCTTATAATTTAGTGTTATAATAATTTGAGTAAAATAATCAAAGAACATTGAGATTTGACCAAATAATACAATGCTATTGTAGCATTGTAATTTAAGGAATCCCAAATGAATTCCAGACTATTATAACATTACCAGGCCTTACCACATGAATGGTACAAGGATATTAACATTATTTACTTTTTGCATATATTGCTCACAATGTCTCCAGAATGTTATCTACACTAATTATGCTTGCAAATCATATTTTCTAATAAAGCTGCTTTCAGCTTTTCCTTACATCTAATTTTGATAGAAATGTGGGCTCAAATAAATTAAATCATTTTATAGCAAAGTAAGCAAGATTTTTTTCTGAAATGTTCTGAATATTCAGATTGGCTGCACAAGTATTCTTTGGTAGACAAGCCTTGTCAGGCTGAGGAGTATACTGAGGTTGCTGCAGCTTGTCAGCTGCCTTCTGAAGAGTCATGTGTCTCATGAAGATGCAACCATTGCCTTGATGCTTGGTCAGAGCAAACATGTGCTCTTCCTCATCATTGTGAGCATAGTAGTTGTTGTCATATACATCCACCGCAATGTATTCATTGTCATCAACCTGGACACTCTCAGTGTCATCAGCAACCAATTGCTCCTCTACCTCCTGTGGAGCTTTCTCATTGCCCTTGGTCCTTTTCAATGTTACTTTCAGTGTTGCTTCCCACTGCTGCCAAATGGGCAGCTTGCACTTGTGCTCTAGGTGCTTGGCACTTGGTCCTTTTCAATGTTACTTTCAGCGTCGCTTCCCACTGCTGCCAAATGGGCAGCTTGCACTTGTGCTCTAGGCGCTTGGCACTCCTTTGACCAATGTCCAGTTCAGCCACAATTGTAGCATCATGCTGCCCCACTGCCAGGCTTGTGGCCTGCATCACCACCACCAAAGGCAGCCTTGGGAGGGCCCACTCTCAGTGGGCCATCCCAAATTTGAACCAGACTCCCAGAGAGTCATCCACTAGATGATTGAGGCAATCATGCATATGATTCATATGGATCTTAACTGCCTTGTTCATTCCAGGCATGCTTGCATGCAAATCATGAGGTGAGGGCAACAACCATGCCTCATAGCTGGATATGGAGGCTCTGTTCTACGTTCAGGATGCCACATCTATGGGACCCAGAGTGCCAGGTCTTCTAGTCGACTACCAGTAATTCTACAATTGTCTTGACAATCTCTATTGTCTCCATTGTTGTTACTATGACCATGCTCACGATCTCCCTGGAGATCATTATCACCAGTCCTTGCGACAAACTGTTGCCTCATATCATCAATAGGCATAACACCTTCACACCCCTCAAAAACTACACCCTGGTCATCTATCAATGACTTACCTCATTTCTGCAAGTCTTGATTGCAGATGTGCTGATAGTTCACATGGTTGGTCCAGTTGTCCACCAGATGGACTTGTTGTGTGACATATTGCGGTGTAACCAGTTCCTCTGAAATGCTTTCCTTGTGTTCCTCTTCTTTGATTGTAATGCAATGTCCATTGCCTCTGCAATGTCTGGTTTGTGCTGACACAACAGTGCATCATACTCTACAGACTCAGCTGGTGTGGCTGTCAATGTTGCTATTCTGCAAGCTAGCTTGCACTTAATATACTTATTGAGCTCCAGCTCAAATATCCAAGTAAATAACTCTATATATTCAGTCAAATCTGACTTATATACATGCTGGCCTCTAGCAGCCAGTAATTTTAAATGCTTCATGATGTAAAGCTGTAGATGCTTCTGCATTGATTCCTTCATGACTGTTGGAAAACAATCCAGTACCAGCTGCAGCTGGACAGACAGAGTCAATAACAATCTTCTATCCTCCTCTTCATCCAAGGAGTCAAGTTCAGGCTTTATGCCTTGAACTGCCCTGTGGCCCTTATGCTCCATTTGTGGCTCCCTGCCACTGTCTACCTGTCCCTCTATTATGGGAGGCGCTAATGGTGCCTTCCCCTATTCTAAGTCTACATGTCCAGTCACTATAGCTGGGCTTGCTCCTTGATATTGTGTTGTCTGATCTGACAACAGTTCTGGTCCCAACTTGGCCCCATGTTTGGGCTGCACAGTCTTAAATGGAGTGCTGTGCATGAGGGCACTACTCTGTGTCATGTTTGCATCTTGGATGGGTTTGCCTAGTGCCCCTGATGAGAATAGATTGTGTTCAAGCAAACATCAAAGAGGGTATGTTTGTTACTAGCAGCAACAAACCAGATGCAAACAAATTGTCTCCTAGTCTAAGACCAGGGTTCAAGATAGCCTTCATCCATGATATGAATAGCCTACAAGGCATGCCAAAGCTCTTGCTCATATTGCAAGCTACTCTGTCCTCCCATTTTGGCAGGGCTGGTATTTCAATGCTGAAAGCGTCTCATAGTGTTTGGAGCCACTTAGTGGCTCCAAAGAACCTGGTGGTTGCTCAAATGAGTCAGCCATAGCCTAGATGTTGATGTGGCAGAAAGGAAGTCACAAAGTTTGATGATTGTTGCCTAGTAAAGTAACCAGAGCCCAGAGTCTAAAAGTCTAAAGCCAATAGCAGAAGATTCAAAAAAATGTAGCCATTGGCTACAGATAGAACAATCTTGCATGTTTCATGCAGTAGCTGAATCAGACCAAATTATTGGGTTAGACTAGATATGTTGTGAATACAAGATGTTGTCTTATGTAATCTACAAACACATGCCAATAGTGCATATTGGATGCTAAATATGGTATATGGTGCACCATGGGCATAGAAGATCTAGTACAGGTGACCTCACTAGTTACATAATCCTATGTATGCACAACTATACATTTATAATAACAATGAACAATTAGCTTTACTTCAACATAATAATCCAAGGTTTACAAAGGCTATGACAGGACTACTTTAAAGATTTCTAGAAATCAAAGGAATAAAATCAAGGAATACTTGAATGCTAGATACATTTCTACACCTGAAGCTTGCTGGCAGATCTTTGAATTCAACATTCAAGCAGAATCTTCTTCAGCCTATTGTTTGCCTGTACACTTGGAAGACTAACATGAAGTCTTTTTCCAGGACAATAAACCTTTGGAGGTGGTGGCTGCTAGGCCTAATCTGAGCAAAACTCCTCTCACTGCTTGGTTTGAAGCCAATATCACCTTTCTTAACAACAACACCACTTATTAAAAGGATTTGAAAGGAGAGACAGAGAGGAACAGCTATTGGAAGAATGTACTTTGCTTCACCTGGGCAGGGAGAAAGGTTCTATCTTAGGATGCTCTTGACAGTTGTAACCAATGCAACATCATAGGCTCATCTCAGGACTATCAATAATCATATCTATCCAACTTACAAGGAGGCATGCAAAGTGCTTGGTCTTTTGGAGGATAATGCAGAATAGAGGCAATGTGTCAGTAAAGCTGCTCCAATTCAACTAGGATCAGCTCTCAGACAGCTCTTTTGTATAACAATACTCCATTGTGCACCTGTTGAGGATGGATTGTGGAGGCACGTCCAACATGTGACTAAGTGCCACTACTGCAAAGGGAAGTATGGATTAAAAAAGTACAGTTGGATGGGTGATATCAGATTTAGAACACAAAACACTTCAGTCATTGACACACTGACTGAGATGAGCATAATTATACCTACACATACACATTATATTGACATAGGTAGTTTTGCTGTATTCAACAAATACTTATACTAATACAGAGTTGCTGACACATCAACTGAGTTTTACTGTGTTCAACGCACCTGAAGCTCTATGGAATGAATTCAAGCACTCTATCTGTGATGATCTTTGACACAGATTGTAACATACTGGCCAATATAGAAATAGAGTCTTGACCAATGAAGACATTTATAACTATAACCTTTATCTCATCAATGAAACTTTGATGTTTTCTGGCAAAACTCTTCATGACTTTCTCAATATGCCAGAAACTCAACAAGGTTGGAATGTAATCCCAGGCAAGTAGCTTTTGCATGAAAGGTTGAATTTAATAGTGACTGCATAATTTTAGGCAATAGACTTTTGCAAGAAGAAACCAATTATGATAATGAGGAGTTTAAAAGAATGCTAGATGAAAATAAAGCCAAGTTCAATGCTGAGCAGCTAGAGATCTTCAATGATGTTATGGACTCTGTGAACAACAATTTGGGCAAGATGTTAATATCATTCACAATGTAGGTAGATGTGGCAAAACCTTTGTCTGCAATACTCTAGCTTCTGCTGCTTGCTCTAATAGAGATGTTGCATTATGTGTGGCATCATCTGAGATTGCTGCTCTATTACTGGAGGGTGGTAGAACTGCTTATTCAAGGTTCAAAATCCCTATTCCTGCTTTGGATACATCTATTGCCAATATCAGAAAAAGCACTCATTTATCCCAGCTCATACTTCACACCAAAATCACCATTTATTTGGGATGAAGTTCCAATGCAACCCAATGTGCCCTTTAGTGGAATTACCATGGTTTTTGGAGGAGATTTCCATCAAACTCTTTCAATTGCACCAAGGAGACTCAGACAGCAAATAATTGCTGCTTCATTGAAAAGAGGAGGGCTTTGGAATTACATTGAAGTTTATTACTTGGTTCAGAACATAAGATTGGAGCAGACTCCTGATAACATTGCTTATGCAGCATAGTTATTAAATGTTGGTGCTGGGAGAAATCTAGGGCCTGAAAAAACACTTAAACTTCCTGCAGCTATGATCTCTGATAACAATTCTATCACTGGATTGATTCTTCTACTTATTCTAATATTGATACCTCAACAAGATACAAGGCCCATGCCAAAGGCACAGATTGTCAAGGGACAAGTTCTTAGACCACCCACTCTAGCCTTGCTTAGTCTGTGTTGATGTTGGCACCCCTATCTAGCCACCATCCAGACCACTCTGGCCCTATCTAGCTCCCTCACTATCTTGGCATCATCATCTGACAGATCAGCTAGTCTTTGGACCCACTCTACTTGTCAGCAGGCCTTTATGCCATTGGCTGGCTTACTCATGCTGATTATTGCTTACTCATTAGTGCCTTTTAGTCAATATGTTGTAGTCATAGTGTGTCCAATGTAGTATATAAGTAGGACTAGGAGATGAACCATCCTCAGTCTTAGCAATAGCATTGCTTCTGGATCTACACACTAGCTTGACTGTAAGCTCCTCAGTAACAACTTTGTCCTTTGCCCTCACTCTTCTGCTCTGCCCCTTGCCGGTGGCCTGTTCTCTTGCCTGCCAGCTGATTGCCGCTGTGCCTGCTTGATGCTTGCTCCTTCCTGGTGGTGGGCTTGAGTAGTCAAAGCTTTGGCTTGGCTTTCCACGATGGAGCATCCCCTTACATAGGTTGTAGCTCATCTATATAGAATGCAACAATGCCTGGAAACTTTGCTTATTTGTAGAGAATGCTTAGTCACAAGCTCAGTTTAAATTGTGTTTCCACAGGTCATTGCATTCTAGAGAGCTGGGTTTGAAGTTTTGAGCTTAGTTTGAAACCTCAGGATAGCCTTTCCTCTCATTGCATCCTACTAGTTTCTGTACATTTTTTGCAAGTTTACTCTCAGAGTCTTGTAGTTTCTGTTCATTTCATTATGTAATCAAAAGATTCAATGAGTGCTTATAAGCTTTATTTTTTACACAATAAGATATGTAAAATTCATAATGTTCAGAATAATCTTGGCAAATAATAGGCAAAATCACTGTAAAAATAGAAAACAATTTAGACTTCAATGTTTGAAGTGAGGTTATGTGTTTGAGTATGAGAGAGTCTTCATTTCAATCTGAGTTTGGAACCTGAGTATGGCCTTTCCCCAAGGCCTAACAGCAGCATATTTATGTACTCTACCAAGCTCCTATGTATTTACCTTCTTTGTGAATTAGGCAACAATCATCCTAGTACTTCGAATAGCATCTTTGTTTAATTTATTCTAGAGTTTTTAGGTAATAGTTTTTCATGCTGTAATCTATCTACTTTTTTGTTTATTCTTTTTTTAATTGATGAAGATAGATGAAATTAGCAATAGTTGCTTTCTTCTTCATACAAAATAAAATGTGAAATTTTCCAGATAATAAAGAAAATTTGTGTTATAAATTATATAGCAATCTTTTAAAGTAAGGCTAAAAAAGTGCAAGCTTTAAATTAGACAAGCACAAAATTATATTTGCTTGGAGTTCATGAGCCTTATATTGAGTAAATATGTTAAATAAAGAGTATGTAAACATGCCTGAAGCTCACACCAGAGAATGACTTGAACTCCAGGAAAACAATGTTGCTATATACTTCTCTTACTCAATTAATGAGATATAGTGAGTTATGTAAGCTTCATCATGACTAAAAGTCTAACATATAAAAAGAAACATACATATAAAATCACAAAGCAATGATTATAAGATGAGGTTAGTTGATGCATTTCTTGACATATTTAGGGTTTGCACTGAAGCATCTGAGTACACCATAGGCAGCATAGGCAATGTCCAGTCTGGTACCCATCATGGTGTATATAAGAGACCCTACTACTTTACCCCCTTTGGTGTTTTAACCGCTTCAAATACATTATTATCAATGAGGTTTTGGAGTTCTTCTTGTAATGCTGGTCTCTGGTGCTCACTGTCTGGTCCTTTAAAATCAGTATTTCTAAGTAGTGGATGCTTGAATGGTCTGCTCTGAAATATTCCTGCAAAGTATGTCTCCTCATTATCTTTTGATTCAGTTAGGTTTGTGAGATTGCTCAATTCAGGGTCATCAGCTCTCACTTGTATATCCAGCAGCATATGGTGAGTTTTATTGGCTTGCAGTTTGTCAAGGCTTTGAGTCATTTTGATGCATTTTTTAGCCCAATTTTCCTCCTTTTGTTGTTTTTCAAGTTCTAGAAGGTAGTTTGTGTCTCACCACACAGGTCTTTGGATGCATACTAGTTGTCCCTGATTTCTGATTTGAGCTGTCTCTCACTGACCTTGGACTCAGTTGGTTTCCATTCAAGAGTCTCTTTTTGGTGTCTTTCAGTAGGAGAGGCTATCAGAGGACTATTCTTCAAGTTCATTCATTCTAGTACAATACTCTCAGTTTCTTGTCTTTTTCAACCTTTTCTGTGTGCTGCTTTCTGTGCTTACATAATATAACATTGGGTTTTGTGCTTGCACAGAGTCTGATATCATATTATGTGATAATATGATGTTGGATTTTGCACATGTGCAGAGTCTGATGTTATATCATGTGATTTTTTCAGTATTCTTTGGAGGCACAGTCTATTTCTTTTCTTATGTTTCATTTCTACTTCTCTTGTTTCAGATGCATTTCAGCAGCTTGAAGCCATGTACAGGCCTAGTTTTGCTGGTGATTATGTAATATAACATTAGGTTTTGCAATCCTCTCCATGGTACATCTTTTCATGGTTTATCTTAGTAAATTTGCTAACCTGGCTGTTGGAGTCCTTAGACTTGTTTTCTTTGGATTTTACTCTCAAGTGTGTTAGTCCTTACTATATTACTGAATTAGTATTCTAATATACTTTGGATTTCCCTCTGCTAGTTGTGTGACTTAGCCACAACCTCCAAAGGTTGCTTTTACAGAGGCAGCAATAGCAGTAGTGACAAGTTTGTGCTCTTGCTTTTAGGAATAGGAGATCATTGCACTTCCACTAGCCTTACACTAGTGTCATAGGTCAAATTATTATCAGAGTCACAGTCCATGGTCTTAAGCACTCTCCTAAATTTGGGTTGCAGCATGTTTGGCTTGTACTTATGCTCTGGGCATAGCATGTTCTCTCCTTCAAGTTTTGACAAGTTCTGATGCTTGATGAGTGTCTTCATCAAAGCTCACATAACAACTGCTGAACTCCCTCCTTGGTTTCAGCATCCAGGAGATTATAGGCTTTCTTTTCAGACCTGGCTTTGCATGCTTTTTGCATAAATTTCCCCTTGCACTTGTCTTTGGGAGTATATGCTGCAGACTCAAATGAGCAGAACCAGGAGATGTCAACTTTGTAATTAAAAATGACTGAATTGATTACCTTTCCTTTTAGACCAGATGCTAGTGTTCTACTAATGACAATGGCAGCAGTTGCCATCACATCTGACCAGAAGGATTCTGGCAGTTTTGACTTTATAAGCATTGTGGTTGCAGTGTTAATGAGCATCTGGTTTATATGTTCAGCTAGCTTTGCTCTGGTGTGTCTAGTGCCATTGTCAGGTGTACAGCACCTGCCTTACCAAGTTCATCCTGAAACTCCTCTCCAACATATTCCCCTCCATTTTCCAATCAGAAGAAGTCAATAAAGTTTTCAGATAAATAGAGTTCTTCAATTTTGGCTTTCAAGTAAGTTTGAACATCCTTTTTGAATTCACAGAAGTACGGTATGGCCTCACTCTTTTTGTGCATGAAGTCAACCCAGAGAAAATGTCCAAATCCATTGATGAAGGATATTCAATACATATTGCTGTGGTGATCTGCTGGAATTACAAATCTCCCAACATCTGAGTGTATGACTTGGAATGGAAATATGTAGTACCTGACAACCACACAGAATAGAGTATATCAACCTTGGGGCAGTTAGCTCACTTGGTAAACAGAACTAGTTAATAGGCCATTTCTCAATAATCACACCATGAGGCAGCATATTCCTTTTGTCAAAGCCCATGTAGACTATTCAAACTTTGCCCAACAACATTACTATGTTGACATGTCAGACAGTTGTCAACATGAGTAATAAATGAGATGACTTGCCAAGAAATTGATTTATCAATTTCTTCAATTTTGTCTTATGATGTGTACTTGTTCATCATTCTTGTGATATAGACTCAGTCTCTGTCATACTGAGTAATTGAACCAACCAGCCTTTAACACCAGTAAGATTGTAGGCTTCAAAGCGTGAGCCCAGCTTGCCAAATGTCATTTGAAATACATTGTCTGAAAAGTTATGTGCACATGCCAAGGTAAACAAAGCAAAGGGTGGCAGAAAGGAGTCTGATGTAGATGGAGATGCAATCAACAATACCTCTGTGCTTGTCTGTGCATGGAGCACCAGCAGCTGGTATGAGGTGAGACATGGCAATTTGTGAAAATTTCAAGGTCCTTGAACGCTTGTCGTCGAGCCCGTTTGATGAGGGCCTGCGCGCAGGCTCCGAACGAAAACTCTGTCGTCCTGGAGGAGGGTGATGTGCCGCATGACCTTGCCGAGTTTGGAAAACTGCAGTTGGGCGACGGTCATGGTGGTAGGCCTCGATAGTGGCAAAGAGCTGACTCAAATGAAATTTCCGCAGTCATGTGGTTTGCGCGCGCAGTCAAAACCAATTGTTAGCGATCCAGATCAATACGTCGCGAATAGAAGTCCATTTATGATATGTGCGTACTACAGTTCATGTATACGACATGTTGGCATCCTGTGTTTGAAAATTTGAATGAGAATTTCAACCACTCTCTGTGCGCCTCGACGTTTTCGGTCGTTTTCTTGTCGAGACCTGCTGAGAATTTGCCATCGCTTCCTTCAACTCGTTTTCATTGATAATTGCTTTCACAAAGATTTCAATGAACTTTTTGTCGCATTCAGCAGGCTGCCTCACAGCCGGCTTAATCTCCGAACCCTCATTAAGAACGGGGTAACCAACGAGGATAGAGTGCCGACCAGAGTTGTTGTATAAGAGGGCCGAAATGTGCAAAGTCCTTCTGAAGATGCGGAATAATTGTTGACTCCATGTAAATGTGGCATTGGCTGGTCTTCACAGAACAGAGACTGAGGAAAGAAGGCTGCGTGAACCAAGACGAGACGGCCTCACAAGAGGATTGCAATGGTCCGTCTTTCTTCTTTTTCTGCTTCTTGAAAGTGACATGAGTCACAACATAGATGAACACATAAAACAACGACTCCAAGTCATAAGCAACGCAATGCTGAGAGGCAGCAAATAACAATGGGAGGGCCATAAACGCTGCTGTTCCCTAAAAATCACAGGTTAATATCAACTTACTCAGAGGCAATTGAGCTTACCGTTCGCTCGCCGTGTCCACTGGGGGCCTTGTGCTGGACCATGTGCTCGACACTGCCCATTACATGTTCTGAGTGGTTAGAATCGACCCAAGTGTCCTGCTCATTGTTCGTCAAAAAGGGGTCGGCCTTTTTGTTGTCGATAAAGGTAGAATAATCATAGTCGATGAAAACGCCACGTCTACAATTATTCGTTACGAGGATCATCAATGCAGCCAATAAATCGGCGCGTTGGACAAGCTTGGAATCGATAAGGCCCTGGTCCTGAGTAATTGGGTCTTGGCCCCATGACATGGTAGAACCAGATGAAATCATTAGATTGGCAGAAGAAATATCTCGGTGCATTCGGTTATTCTGCTTCAAGTATCGAATAGCTGGATACATAATTAGTACACCAGAAAAGTGACAATCAAAGTCTGTACCAATTGTATAGTCGAGAAATAATCCTAAAACCTCGAGATTGCTTTGCACCTCGAGCAGCGGGAGACAGACCGGTCATGACAACACGTCGTTTTTCACGATGTGAACCTTGGCGCTCTGTCTTGTAAAATATTGCAGTGGAGATATTTCGGACCGCTTCATACTGGATAATGTGGGGAATTTGTAATTGCTTATTGTTGGCGTCCTTAATGAATTCTGCTTCAATCTCCTTTCGTCGTTCATCGACCCATGATTCCTTTATGATGACGACCTCTTGTTTTTCATTGACCGCTCGCCAAACACGAGTGCCCCGTCCAATGAGTGACTGTGATCGAAAAAGTTCTTCCTCAATGCGGTATATGTCCTTGCCACATGCTATTGTGTCAATGATGCAAGTCAGATTGGCCTCCAGCTCAGCTTTGGACAAATGACTATCAGGATCGACCACAGTAAGTTCCAACATCCAGCTGCGTGGTAGTGTTTTCTTCCGTTTGGTACCCCTTGACGTAGATGTTTCCCAAGCGTCAAGGGTGAGGATGGGGGAAGTGGGGAAGTTAAGGCAGAGTTGGCAGCACCAGCTGTGTACTTAAAAAAAAATTTTTTCTGCCTCCGAAAGTTTGGGAGGAAACTTGCTGCCAAACTCAATCAGGTCTTTCTATCAAGTATATATTAGAACAAGATAAGAATGAAGCAATATAAGACAAACTGAGGCATTCTTTCGTTTCATGGTGGGGTCAAACCCCCACTGTTCGTAAGAGCTCAACAATATGAAATGGATCAAGATGAACGTGTGTTCTGGATTCTTATAATCCAGATTCATGTACGACACTCGTCCAGCGCAATCGAAAAAGTGAAGGGAGAAATCGCGCCCATTCATTGTCAAGGTAGGCACACACCATCTGTCACCTTGAGTGTACAGCATTAGAAAGGCTTTAGAAGCGGAGGTGTCCTCCAATTTACGAGTGGGATGCCCAGTTGTTGTCACTTCTGCAACAGCATGAATCATAGACCACATCACCTGATTAGCAGGGACTTTCCATCCCCTCTCAACAGGTACGAGCATGACATCTGGCTTAGCACCCCAAGGCCCTGCGTGAAGCAACTTATTGCACCTTTCCGCAGTCCAATACCCACGGGATTCGACACCGAAATTCATGCGCCAATAAAACAGAGTGATGATGTGGTTAAAATAATCAGCCAGGTGAAGTTCGCTATAGGTCTTCCCAAGGTTGGGTAGAACATTGCCAGGCTTCAGAAAGTTGTCCCCTTCTTCTTGGATAAAGTCGGCGATGGGATAATTACAGACAGTGGAATGAAAAATAGCCCTATACGTGTCAGGACTAGGGAAAACGGAATGCTTGCCCAAGTCAAATCTGAGCTTGAGGGCCAGTGTATGTTGCGTCATGTATTGAATGTCAGCGGGGGCTCCGGAAGAGTTCATATGTTCAACAATTGGAGTTGGCACTCGAAAAGAGTTCATCCTTTCAACGACAGGGGTTATGTCTCGATTTGGCATGGGGAGCAATCTCAAAGTTGCAGTAAATGGCGCTGCATCTCCAGCACTGTCAGGGTCCGTTATTCTATTGCATTGATCCATGTCAACAAGATGAACCTATGATAACAATTGTAACACTCACACGGCTGAGATCTCCGAGCTTTCAGATTCTGGACTGACTTCCTGCAATTGGTAATTGGACTGTTCATAAGAACTAAGGGGGGTTTGGCTTGTGACTGGGATGTACACGATCTGCTGGGCCATGACTTGTTGGTGTGTAACGTGTAAGAGTTGTCCACAAACTTGTGGCTGTCACAATGTGATGGACAGCACCTTGTGACAAGCTCTCCGATGGGTCAGTAAGCAGGACAAGTCCATGTCCCCCAGCTTTCGCTCGTCTCCGCTGCTTGGCTCCCTCCGTGGTGCATACCAGCCCCAATCCCTTCCCGCCCGCCTCCCCGACCACCCCTGCCACGCCCCTTACCTGCCGCCCTTCCTGCCGCCCCCCTCCAGCCTCAACAAGGAGGACATTGGCTCCTCCGACAGCTCCTCGACAACCTCGGACTACTCGTCGGCTGAGTCGGACTTCTCATGGGACGAGCTCAATGACGACGGCCACGACGAGGCCCCGTCGCAGGGCTTTGGGTTCTCAACAGCAACGTGGTCATCGACAAACGGGGCCGGGCAGCCGCCGCCTGTGGGCCAGAGCCACGAGCGCCCGCGGGTGATCTACTACTATGAAAAGTACGTGATGGAAAAACCGCACTCGTCCCGGTACTATCCTACGCATCACGCAGCGTCGTCATTGTACACAGCGCAAACGGCGCACGGCCGGCGCTCGTCGCTGTCACCGTGGCGCGCCTCCTCTTACCGCGACCGCGACCGCCCGGCCCTCACTAGCCGCTCATCTCAGACCAGCCCGGTCCTCATTGAGCCAACAATCAGAGAGTCTGTGACTGCAACCTTTTTTCCCTTGTACATCAAGTTCCACTTTTGCTTGAGCAATGTTGACAACTGATCAGCCCTCTGACAGTTGTTTGGGTCATAGTCTATATAAGAATATATATTAGATTTCAGAGATGGTTTATAGAACAAAAGTATACATGACCTTGATTCTGTTCCTGAATTTCATCATGTAGGAATGTGTTCCAACGTGATCCTCCACATGTCTTGCTCTTCAGATATCCTTTCTAGAATAAAACTTGCTTGTAGTATATATTGCCCCACAACTCAGCTTTGAGCTGCGGCATACCTTGAAGGCAGATGTTCTTTATAAAATTACTCCTCTAACCATGTGCATTGACAAAGGCCTGTTTAATAGCAGTCACAGCATCTTAGGTATAATTGTGGCTCTTGAAGTAACCATCAACAACGACTTCAAATGTGATAGCCTGTTGAATGGCTGGAAAGACTGGCATGTTGATGGTTGCAATAATTTCTCACAGGATCCTTGCATCTTGATGGGAAAAGAGAGGCAGAGTTGGAAACAAAGCAGTAGTAGTAGTGGGCAATATAAATGGCATGCTGAGAGACATTGTTTTAACTATAAGAGGATTATCTATTTGAATGCATAATAGAAGTATTGCATTACT
Source organism: Termitomyces sp. T73sscA (assembly GCA_017657235.1). Classification (NCBI taxonomy): domain Eukaryota; kingdom Fungi; phylum Basidiomycota; class Agaricomycetes; order Agaricales; family Lyophyllaceae; genus Termitomyces; species Termitomyces sp. T73sscA. Next base: position 36,725 of record JAGGAP010000209.1, on the reverse strand, counting down.
TACAGTCTGCTTGAAGGCTTGACGACTTGTCAATCTTGCTGGTGGAAGAAAGCCCTGAGCTTTATTGGTCTCGAAGATTGAGATACAGATGTCTTGGGCTTTGACATTTTGGCTGGTCTTGAATTTTTAGTTGTTGCCAGCTTTAAGGGGGGGTGTTTGACATGACTAGCAAAGTGAACACACAAGGGAGAATGTTTGATAGAACTTACAGAGTAAACACATGGGCAGCAAAATAACCAAATCAGAGATGGGATTGTAGTCCAATGTATTTATTCAAGTCAGAATGATCTAGTTGACAGAAATCAACCAACTCACAGTATTCTGGCTTGTCATCTCCTCAGAAATCAGTGCCCTTTGAAACCATTGTTACAAAAGCCCCATGTAATGTCAAGGATTGGTGATAGTTACCCAAACAAGCTGCTTTTGTATTGACTAATTGAAGCTTGGCACCATCTGGACCATGCTTAGACAAGAATTAGTAGAAATTGATGATGTGGCTCAACAGACACACTATTCAGTATAAATACCAGGGATTTTCCCCAAGATGACAATCCAGTACTTACCATGGAATCAAAATATGAAGGCTGAAGCCCAAATCAAAGCCTTCATTGTCTCAGCATCTAACGTCTCAGCTGCTTCATCATTATCTTCCTCATCTTCTGAAATGTCATGCAGGTACTTAGTTTGTACCTGTACTTGACTCCTGTAGTATACCATCAACTTGGATGTCCAACAAACTCTTCTTGATGCCTGAGCCAGGAGTTCCTATCAAATCAGAAAGTGTCTGAAGGATTTTTGGAAGCAATTTGCAGTTGACAGCTTGACATGGCCTTTGACAGCCCCATATATATATTAATGAGTTGCATTCCTTAATCTGAGGTAAACAGTGGGAGAAGTTGTGTTGTTCATCAACAATGGATGTATGGGGTTGGTGGACTTTGATGTTTCAACAGATAACTTCTTTCTGAGCATGTTTAACCCTCTGATCCTTTTTAATCATTTCACAAATGACAGTCTTTGCCCATGGCCTGTCCCATATATCACAATCAAAGTTTTATAAGATCTGAAAGTCTTTAAGGAAGGTGTAATGAGAGATGCAAGACCAATCAAGTATTGGTGCAGAAGGATCAAGTTTGAGAGTGGCTTTGTGTATGATGCAAGTGCTGTTCAGATAGCCTGACAGCATGTTTGGAGCAACTTGGCCATGTGTATATGCACCTTGTGAACTTGAGAATTTTTAGAAAAAAAATCTGAATAAAAATAGGAATTAGTTACTTGTAGGACCGAGGTTTAACTTATAGAGTTTGAACAGTCACTGAATCACCAGCTTCCAGACTTTATCTAGAGTTGTTTATATTCTTAGTAGTGTATATATTTTGAAATGGCAAGAAGCTTGGGCAAGGCAAATGTCCAACACTGTTCACAAACAATATTGAGTCTCTCCTCAAGTTGTGTGATGTCACAAAGGAGTTGATTTCAGCAATTATCTGTATAACACTGCTCTGTTCCTCACTTTTGAGTCTTTAATAGAGACAATGCACAAGTTTCTGTCAATGCATTGAGGACCAGGAATATACTATTTGCAGACTTGTACCTTTCCCTATATACATAAGATTAGTATTTGTCTTGATCAGAGAATAAAATTTACTCAGCATTTTGAAGCTCTTGCAAATACTCTACATACACAATTTTGACAATGTGTTCTTCTGGCTCCTTGTCCAGTGTTGTAAAATACTCCCTTTCTTCAATTCTCCATTTTCAAAGTCACCTTCTTTGATGCCAAATTCTCTCTTGGCTTGATTGAGCTCCTAATGATCAACATTGATGATTTGGATTGCTTGTTTGTAGTGTTGGAATATCACAAGTGTGATATGTGTGACAATGTACTGCAAGCTGATGCCAGGGCCAACCAAGGCCATGGCTATAAGTACTACTGAAATAGCTAGTGCTTTGTCCCCCCCACTTATATATACTCTACGGACATGTACAATACCCTCAGTCTATTATATGTAACTGAGGGTAAGCCACAAATCACTTATACTATATATGCAAACAACTAAATCTGTACCTAGACTTATGCATATGCATGTTACTAATAGGTACAGACAATTCAGTCTATTATATGTGACTGAGGACTTATGCATATGTGTGTTACTAATAGGTGCTTACCTTGACCAATAAACCATTCTAGATTGGAGTTTCAACATGTAGGTCCTGTAAATCATCATGGCAAGATTTCTGTACTTTTCTTCATCCCATTGGCAATGAATACATATTGCCAATGCTTTGACATGTAGCAGGTGACTGGTGCAAGCCTAATTGGATGCACTAAAGATGCATTTGAGAGTTTCAAAACCCTTCAAACCATGCCCTTGATGATGCTCAAGTGATTGTGTACCTGACATAGAAAATTTGTGCAAGTAGCCATGAAATGCATTACAAAGCCAGTATCAGGGGATGCTTCTTTTCACTTATATTTCTTGCCTCAGATCACTCTTTCTTGAATTACTCAGTCCAGTGCCAGACCCCCTCAAACATCAAGTTGGGCTCGTCAAGTTGGGCTGGGTTTTAAATGAGGGGAAATTCCTGCCATCTAGCCATCATTTTCCTCCTCATTTCAGACTCAGCTGCACATGTGATCTAGACATGTGATCTCAGCAGGTGATCCAGACATGTGACCTGGACATGTGACCCCAACATGTGACTTAGGTATCATGTGACTTACCTTATTTTCTTCAACACCTGGCAGGGTGGATCTTTAGACTTGTTCTCTTTGAATTCCCCTCTGCCAGGTGTGTAACTATTAATACTAATTACCTATACATATATTAATATACTTTGGATTCTCCTCTGCCAGTTGTGTGATTAGCCGCAACCTCCAGAGGTCGCCCTTACAGCAGAACAAGTCTCCTATCTCTGGTCTGGAGGCCCCTTATAGCTTGCCAAATATCTAGGCTCCTATTTGTCACCTCTCCACCAGATTTAAACCTTGCATTTCTATGCCTCAGCTTGCCCCTCCAGATCCATCTGCAGAGGCTCTGGCTCCACAGAATGATGCCTGGACTTGCCTGCTCCAATTAGAAGCCCAGGTGCACCTCACCCAAACCTCCCTATTCTTACACACAATCGAACTCTCCTCTCTCCACCAAACCACTGAAACAATTTCAGACTCCCTTTGGGCACTCCTTGAGTGCCTCCCTGCAGCCTAGGCTGCATGCTCTGCTTCTCCACCACTAGTCCCTTGCCTTTCTGCTCTGGGCCCAGCTCCTCCAGTGCAGGGACATGCCAATATTCCCTGCCCAGTGCTCCCTGATGTGTATGATGGTGACCGTGCATCTGGAGAGTGCTTTTTCCAATCATGCATCACTTATATTCAGCTCTGTAGAGACAACTTTCTTTCTGATGAGCTGAAGATTGCATGAGTCCTGTCCGATATGAAGTCTGGACAGGCAGCCACCTATGCAATGAGGGTGTTCTGGCACACAGGTGGTGTTGCAGGGTTTGCGGGCTGGCTCAAGTTTGAACAGAAGTTCCAGGATGAGTTCTTTTCCTGGAACCCAGCCAAAGCTGCGGTGCTGATCCTCCGTAACAAGAATTAGTATGGACAGGGTAAGCAATCCCTGGACAAGTATATTGACTTGTTTAGGGCCCTGGTTGAGCAAGCTGAGTACCCTGATGGCCTTCAACTTTGCCTCACGTTTCAGGAAGGCCTACACCCCACCCTCATGGAACGCATGGACAACCTTGCAGAAGGACGCCTCCAGACAGCCAGGTAGCATCATGGTACCAGGTGGCACGAAACCAGTGGCAGCTCATGGAACTCAAGCGCGATCTTTGTTGGGCAGCAGCTCCTGCCCCCCATGTGCAACCCTTGGCCCCTCTCCCTCATGTCAGAACATTTCCAGTTCCTGCTCTGCCCCTTTCAACACCTTCTGCACGCCCAATCCTACTCCCAGGAGCCCCAATGGATGTAGATGCATCCCAACAGCGTTCTGGCCTCCCACTTCTATGCTGATGTTGCAGTGCACTTGGATACTTTGCTTAAAGGTGCCCCTTAGGACTTGAAGTGCATTACCTGGCTCCTGAAGAATAGGAGGAGTTACTCCTGCAGCTCCTGGCTGCCTGTGACATAGCTGGAGTCCCCTCTTCTGACATGGCTCCTGTGGAGGAGTCTCCTAGAAAGGCATCAGATGATGGAGTTTCCATGGAGGTACTCAAGGAGGATTTTCAAGGAAGCAGCAGGTGTTGCTTAGTGCTAATTGATTTGCCTGTTTGTCAGTAGATGCAGTGAAAACAGTCTCTGCTAACACTTCTGCATTTGCAACTGTAAGCACTCCCTCCGACATACTCCTTTAAAATGAACCTGAACCTCCGACACCTTCCTCATTCCCTCCATCACCTCCACTGCTGTGCTCTCATGTTCCTGCCTGAGAGCGCTGCCTTCCTCAACACTGCGTAGTAGCCTCAACTCCTTCTTCTAACTCACTCCAACTCAACGTAGAGGTAGAGACTACCAACACCCAACAGGTCCATAGCATTGTGGCCCTCCTTGATTCTGGAGCAACAGGGCTCTTTGTGGATGCTGACTATGTGGAGCGTCACAGGCTCACCACTCAACCTCTTCTCTCCCCAATTTCTATGTATAACATTGATGGGACCCCAAATGAAGCTGGATCCATTTGTGCAGTAGTGGACCTAGTCCTCTGCTACAACTCCCATGCTGAGCAGGCCACCTTTGCGGTTACCAGCCTGGGGAAGCAGGACATGATCCTTGGCTACACTTGGCTCTGGAGGTTGACTGGGTCAAGAAAGAGGTGAGGATGAGCTGTTGCCCCAGGTGCTGCACTACCTGTGCAGAGAAAGTTAAAATGGAGCAGCGCACTGCTATGTGGGAATGCACAGCTATCTGGGCTTGTTGGGTAGGACACCTTCCCTTTGTGGACCTTGACCTCTTAGACCCTCCACCCCTGGCATTCCCTCATAGAGAGGCCCTCTATGAGGATGACAAGCACTGAGGGGTATCTGAAACAGGAAGAGGATGGCAGAGAGGAGTTCCAACTTTCTCGGGACCTGGAGCAACCAGACAACACCATTGAAGTAGGAGACCGCATCTACACCACCACTCTATGAATACTGCCTACTGCTGAAGAAATCCGGGCTAGTCAGACCACTTTCCAGTGGCTGGTCCAAGCCTTTGCAGCAAACAACACCCCCTGGGCATTCCAAGATGCAGTTCTCCACCACCTACATGATTTTGAGGATGTCTTTTCTAAGGCTTCATTTGACTCCCTCCTGAAGCGCAAGCAGTGGGACCATGCTATTGAGCTGATGCCCAATGCTACTCCCTCTAGCTGCAAGGTCTACCTGCTTGCTCCCAAAGAGCAGGATGAGCTTGATGCATTCCTCCAGGAGAACCTCGAGTCCGGATGCATTGTCCCTCAAAATCCCCAATGGCCTCACCTATGTTCTTCATCAAAAAGAAAGATGGTTCCCTTTGGTTGGTCCAAGACTATTGCGTGCTCAACGCAATGACTGTCAAGAACTGCTATCCCCTTCCCCTCATTTCTGAGCTCATTAACAACCTCCAGGGTGCACAATACTTCACCAAGTTAGATGTACGATGGGGCTACAATAATGTGCACATCCAGGAGAGAAATGAGTGGAAGGCCGCATTCCAGACCAATTGTGCGCTGTTTGAGCCCCTTGTCATGTTTTTTGGACTCACAAACAGTTTAGCCACCTTTCAGACAATGATGAATGATATTTTCTGGGACCTGATTGCAGACGAAGTGGTGTGCATATACCTTGATGACATCTTCATTTACACTAAAACCCTAGAGGAACATTGCCGTATTATGTGGATTGTCCTAGACCACCTCTGCCAACACTAGCTTTACCTCAAACTAGAGAAGTGCAAGTTTGAGCAGACCTGCATCGAGTACCTGGAGCTGATCATCTCACACGGAACAGCAGAAATGGATCCAGTAAAGGTGGCTGGTGTTATGCAGTGGCCAGTGCCCCACAACAAGAAGGAGGTACAAGCCTTTTTGGGGTTCACTAATTTCTACCAGCGTTTCATTCAGGACTTCTCCCATCATGCATGCCCGCTGTTTGACCTCACTAGGAAGGATGCGGCCTGGAAGTGGGGGGATGCAGAGCAGGGGGCTTTTGCAGCCCTCAAGGCTGCTGTCACCTCCAAGCCTGTCCTTATCTTCCCCAACGACAACCATCCTTTTCCTGTTGAGGTGGACAGCTCTGACTTTGCGATAGGTGCGGTCCTGTCCCAGGAGTCTCCAGAAAATGGCAAGTGGCATCCAGTTGCCTTCTACTCCCAGAGCCTCAATGCTGTGGAATGCAACTACAAAATCCATGACAAAGAAATGCTAGCAATTATTTGGTCCCTGGAGGAGTGGCACTACTTCCTGGAGGGAGCCCGACACAAGTTTGAAGTTTGGACAGATCACAAAAACCTGGAGTACTTCTGGATGGCCAAGAAACTTAACCATTGTCAAGCCCAGTAGTCCTTGTATCTCACCAACTTCGACTTCTCCCTTCACCACAAGCCTGGATGAACTATGAGAAAGCCAGATGCACTGTCACAATATGCAGACCATGGGTCTGGTGCTGAAGACAACACCAATATTGTGCTCCTTTGCCCCTAGCTGCTTGCTATTCAAGCCTTGGAGGGCATGTCTATCCAAGGAAAAGAAGTCAGTATCCTCCAAGACATCTGTTGGAGCAATTGGGAAGGACTTCAGGAGGACTCAGTTGCAAAGGCTGTCCTAGCCCTGCAATCTAGGAAGCTCCCTGGAGTCAGATTTGTACATGCAGAGGAATTGAGCTTGCAGGATGGCCTCCTAGCCTTCCGGGGTTGCATATATATCCCTAATGACCCGGAGCTGCGCAAGCGCATTGTAGAGCAACACCATGACTCCCAGATTGCTGGACACCCAGGGTGTTGAAAGACGTTGGAGCTGGTATCCCAAAACTACTGGTGGCCCCAGATGTTGAGGTACATTGGCTCCTACACCAGTACTTGTGACCTCTGCCTTTGGACTAAGCCCCTATGTCACCTCCCAATTGGACAGCTACACCCTCTCCCAGTACTGGCAGCACGCTGGAGCATGGCCTCAGTGGACTTCATTGTAGAACTTCCAGATTCCCATGGTTATAATGCAGTCATGGTTGTTGTAGACCTGTGCAGTAAGCAGGCTCACTTTATTCCTACCCATACCACTTGTTCTGCCCTGGGCGCTGCTAACCTCTACTAAAAAAATGTTCAGTGGACTTCATGTAGAACTTCCAGATTCCCATAGTTATAATGCAGTCATGGTTGTTGTAGACCTGTGCAGTAAGCGGGCTCACTTCATTCCTACTCATACTACTTGTTCTGCCCTGGGTGCTGCTAACCTCTACTAGAAAAATGTTTGGAAGCTCCACAGCCTCTCTGATGCCTATGTCTCTGACTGGAGTCCACAGTTCATAGTGGAGTTCACTTGGGAGTTGTATTGTCTGCTCCATATCAAGCTCTACACCTCTACTGCCTATCACCCGCAGTCCAACAGCCAGACTGAACATGTCAATCAGGAGCTTGAATAGTACCTCCGCCTATTCTGCAATGAATGGCAAGATGACTGGAATGAGCTCCTACCTGAGGCAGAGTTCCAGTACAACAACCATGTTTACTCTGCCACCAAGGTTTCCCCATTCCTTTTAGACACAGGTTGTCACCCCCGCATGGGCTTTGAGCCTCCAGGACGTTGATCAGAGAACAAATCCATCAATGACTTTGTAAACCAGATGCGCAAAGCCCAGGAGGAGGCTAAGACAGCTCTGACCAAGGCTAAGGATGACATGGCCCAATACTATGACCGTGGGCAACTGCCAAGTCCCACCTACAAGCTCGGCGACCGTGTGTACTTACTTGGATGGCTCAGACATTGCTACCATGTGACCCTTCAAGAAACTGTCTCATTGTCAATTGGGACCATATGTGGTGGAACAACAGGTGGGCCCTCTAGCATATCAACTCCGCCTGCCCCCTGGAATGCGACAGCTCCATCCCATCTTCAACGTAGTCAAGCTCCTGCCAGCCCCGGATGACCCCATACTAGGACGACAAGCTCCACCACTCCCGCCTCCAGTCCTAGCACCACACAGCCCAGAGTATGAGGTTGAGAAGATTCTGAATAGCCGCTTTTTCCGTCGCAAACTACAGTACAAGGTGAAATGGAAGGGCTATAGCATTGAAAACATCTCCTGAGAACCAGCCGATGGCATCCATGCACCCACCCTAGTCAGGGAATTTCACCGCACACATCCCAATGCACCCTGTGCTATTCAAGGTATTTACTCCATCTCATCAACTGATCAAGCAGTTCAAAACCTGTTCTACCCTGCACGTCGAGGCGCCATACTCTAGAAGGGGGGTGATGTCAGGGGACGCTTCTTTTTACTTATATTTCTTGCCTCAGATCACTCTTTCTTGAATTACTCAGTCCAGTGCTAGACCCCCTCAAACGTCAAGTTGGGCTCGTCAAGTTGGGCTGAGTTTCAAATGAGGGGAAATTCCTGCCATCTAGCCATCATTTTTCCCCTCATTTCAGACTCAGCTGCACATGTGATCTAGACATGTGATCTCAGCAGGTGATCCAGACATGTGACCTGGACATGTGACTTAGGTATCATGTGACTTACCTTATTTTCTTCAACGCCTGGCAGGGTGGATCTTTTGTTCTCTTTGGATTCCCCTCTGCCAGGTGCATAACTATTAATACTAATTACCTATACATATATTAATATACTTTGGATTCTCCTCTGCCAGTTGTGTGATTAGCTGCAACCTCCAGAGGTTGCCCTTACAGCCAGCCCTCATGCTTCTAAAACAGCAGACCAAGCAAAATTTGATGGTGCTCTCAAACACACAGCCAATGTCATATCTTGTGAGGAGAAGTCTTGGCAACAACATCTTCAATGCCTTAGCCATGTGTGCAAAGCTGTATTTGGCCTTGACAATAATCAGACTGTGTACATAGCTAGGAAAATGTCAGGACTTACAACTCTCCTGACTACATCATGTTGCATAGCCAGAGAATGAAGCCATGGCAGCATGTGCTTGCAAAAAAACCGGACTCATCAAAGATAACTCACATCTTCTTGTTTTCTTCAGAAGCAGCAGCTTTTCAATTGCCAGTGCAAGATGAATTGGAATTGGTATTGGTATTGGTAGTGTCAATCAAGGAATTCTTGACAGAGCCTTGATTGATATTGCCACCAGGTACACACAATTTCTTCACTTCCTTAGCATATTGGTCAATGAGTTCTGTGCTGAGATAGTAGTTGCTGTTGTTAAATATCCTCAAGTTACCAACATGGTAAGATTCTCTAGGGCTTATTCTCTTCAAGGAGTTGTTTCCATCAAGGACTATTATTCATGAGAACTTCAAGGGAGATTCATCCTCCAACTGCAAAGAACATGAATCAACAATCTACAGCAATCAACATGCCAGAAAGTGCCAGGAAGTGTTGGTGCAGGGTTGCCAATTTTCCCTGTCATGCCCAAGTTTCCTGGCAACCAACAATCTGAAGAATGTGCAGTTAAACATTAAACACAATTGATAGTCCATCATTTTGCAAGCTGCTTGATCCAGTAAATTTATGAGAACATTGGGCAAAGGTTCATCTTTCCAGGCATTTGCATGGTTATCAAAACTGGTATCATTTGTCCCTGCATCAAACTGGATAGCTCTTCTATAGCAGGAGGTACTTCAAAATGTGCTATTGTGCCCTTGTTTAAAGGTTCTATACTATGCACAAGCCTTAGACTTTTTTCATCCTTCTTTACAACTGCAAACCATTGTAATCTATATGAGGTATTTGACCTCTCATAAACCCCTGCTTCTAACTTCTGCTTGCACAGATCATTATACTTTCCAAGAGGAATGGGTCCGTTTTTCAAAACCCATGGCTGGTGAGGTACTACTGGCATTACAACTAGTAGAAAGATTCCTCCTTGAACTTTCCCTTCTGGCTGTCATTTCAGGCAAAGGCTTTGTTTTGCTGCATCATCAAGTGGTGCAGTAACTTCCTTTCCTCTGGTCATAGAAACTCCCCTTCATGTGCTTGGTTTATAATGTGTTTACATTCCTCTGTGTACCTTTCAGCAGGTCTGATTCCAGGTGGATGTGGACTCAAAGCTGGCATGTCTTTCAAAGGATCTCCAGTGATATTTCTTTCTATTCTGAACTCTTCTGGTGTAGTACCTAGCACAGGCCTTACTTTCCTGGCTACAGGTTTGTATTTTCCAAACACTTGTACCGTCTCCTCCTGGTTTTCCTCCCCTCCACTCTTTAATTCCTTAGGTAGGTATCCTAGTTCTCCATTCAAATAAGCTCTTAATAACTACCCTGTTCTCTCTCCTTCTCTTCCAGTAGCCTGGTAAGCAGCCAAGAACACATTTCTGAGTTCTTGTTGCTCAAAACTCTTCCCCTTAACACAGTACCCTAAATAGCCTTCCCAGTAGTACTGTATAAGCAGGTTTCTCCAATATATGCACTTGCAAGTCTATTGTGAAACTCTTCCCCTTAACACAGTACCCTAAATAGCCTTCCCAGTAGTACTGTATAAGCAGGTTTCTCAAATATATGCACTTGCAAGTCTATTGTGAAACTCTCAGCAAACTTGAAGAGCACATTCTTAGCCATCCTCAAGGACTCATTAACTTGTTGATTGGCACTCTCCATGCCCAGCTTTATGTTAGGATCCCAGGTTAAGCCCAAGCTTAGAACTTTGTCCAAAGCCATGCATACAATCTGAGACCCACTATCCAATATGGCTTCCACTTTAGCTTGGTTATTCACACTAGGGTACAGACATCTATATTGACTTGTGTCATCACAGATTCCTCCCTACTATTCTGTACAAAGACCTTGGCTGCTGCCCACTTGGTAGCACCCTCCCTTCTTTTCCCAGTCTTCTTTGAGGCCTCTTGTATTGCTGGGATCTTCAACAGTTCCCTTGTAGAAACTGTTACTTCACTGTCCAGCATTTTACTGACAATCTCTTCTTCCTTCCTTTGCCATATTCTGGGTTGATACAAGTCTTTCTTTTCATTTTGGAATTTTATCACTCTGTCTCCATTTACAGCAGGTACCTGCTCAAATGGCAGACTGCCTCTTTCTATTTCTATAACCCCTTTTGCCTTCTTAGATCACTCTCAGATAGTAGTGGTGTCCTCAATTCAGGCTGGACTTTACCATCTACCTCCCTGCTTGAGTGAAAACCCTCCTGCCTTTGCTGCTGTATTCCCTTCTCATAAGCTTGACTCCTAGTTGTTTAAACATTGAACTTTTGTAGGTTGTATATGTAGAAAGCATGGAGTGTTATGGCTTGTGAACAATGGTAACTTTTGCTTTGATTGTTCTATTAGCATGCTGCATGTTGAATTTTGTAATGTAGATATATTGCTATTTCTAGTTGGCTGTTTCTGGCTAGCTCTTAAGATCTGTTTGGGATCCCTGGCACTAGTTAGATTGAGTGTTGTAGTTTTGCTGCTGCAGGTAGCGGGCTTGCATGCTTGTTCTGTAGTTTTGACTCATGGCTTTGGCACTGTTCTTCCTAGTTTTCCTGGGGTAGACCCTCTTGGTGCAGATGATATTTTGATTTTAGCTTGATGTGTGAACTGTGCTTGCTGGTTCACAAGGTTTTAAATTTGATGACAGTGCTTCTTTTATGTAGATTGTCTAAGCAAAGCTCCTCATGGTGGATTCCAGATATAGTACTTGGTCAGAGTATTACTTATAGTTCTGGGGCTTTTCTTGACAATTTAGAAACCTCACTCAAAAGCATACTTGATGATGAATAGGTTGTAGTGTAGATTACTTTCCACAATGTAGATATTTTGAAATGTAGAGGTTTTCAACAAACTTCAGCTTAAGTGATTCACTTCCTGGAAACCACCAAGTCTTTGCCTATTAATTGCCTGCTTATTTTGTTTTCTAGCTAGCCTATTTATACTCCTTCCATTGCGCACAGACCAGGTTCACACATGACTGCAGGTAACTCCTTTTTCATCATTCTATTCATTTTTGGATGCTTTGTCTTCCTCCTTGTCTTAGACAACAGATTCCTTCATTCATATCCTGAGGAATGTTCCATCTCACTAAAACTTGATCTGTCTCACCAAGGAGTAATCCATTTAACTTGGTTTAGCTCCTTTGGATTATCCCCTTTTCTTTCATAGCAGTAACTTGGTCTGTATTGATCTTATTGGTAATGGCTAGAATAGTAGAAACTCTTCCCAAAACAACATTTGCTGCTATTTCTTGCCAAGTACAGTAATTCAACTAGATCTCAGTATGGGCTCTACTAGTATTGCTAAGGAATACTCTGATCAGAATGTTAACACTGATCTATAATCTGTTCAGTCTGATTCTATCACAAGTTGATCCACTTCAGCAATCTTGGAGACAGATTTCCATGTGGTTCTACTTCACTTGCAAGTCCAATATATTCATTGTACTACAATTTGAACAAAAAAGTAAGCATATCAGGGCCTAACCTCCAGACAGCATTTTCTGAACATGCCTTTACTGCTCAGTGTCACAACTGTGCCATCCTCTCAGACCACTTGGCACACTCTGATACCCATTCATAAGCTCTGAAACCTGGAACACCCCTGCCAAGCATCCAGAGCCTCTAGTTCAGCTTTGCTAAGCTTCCATCAACCCTGTGCACCACTACCTTCCCATGTCATCCATCCATTAACCAGCACCTGCTAATAGCACTCCATGCCTCAATCAGACCCACCATCTTCCCACTCTTGCAACTCAATCAGACCTACCAAATTCAACAGACCTAGCTCTGCATCCCCATGCCTAACTCAACACCTTGATCAGACCCCAGTGCTGACATCCACCCCATCCTGTTGCATACCTCTGTGCCTGGATCAAACACTTTGGTTGAACCCACAAATGCAGCTCCACCAAACCTCTACTTGGCACCAACGTCCTGCTCTGCCTCAGATACTATGGAGACTCACTTCAGAGCCCTGGAGCCTGCCCACCCAACCCTGCAGTACCCCTACTTAAGACTGACTACCTCTATAGGATACAAGTAGTCTTGATATTAATATAACATAGTCCCTGGTCTTATTAGTGTTTGTCTATGCTCTGTATCTCATCTCTTACAACTTGATTTCTCTAATTGTCCACTCTATCTTGTCTCATAACTATTTCTTGTCATTGTCTTGACTCTAGTTCTATTTTCTCACCTCTTTCTCCTTCCTTCTTGACTGCTTCTTGCTCAAATCCTTCTACTATCTGTTTTCTAATAAAACTATTTGCCTGCCCCCTCTCTGCATGCACCACACCCTCATTGTTTCCAGCTCTGAGCTCATCATCTTGCTCTAGAGCACTCACCAAATCTCTGGAGATACACCTCTACCTTTCAATGCCCTTCTGAGCCCAGAGTCCCCATTTGTTCTCTGGGGTACTTGGGGTCAGCCCCAAAAGTGTATCTAGACACCATGTCCACCTAGCAAGGACTCACCTTGTGTGAGTGTGGCCTTTGAGGTCAGCAAAACCTGACACTCAACAACCAGTTACATTGAGGCTTGCATGATTTGTATACAGTAACTATAGTATTTTATCAGTTCAACTACAGAGCACCATACTCAAGGTACTCATCAAAAAGATCTTCTTCATGTCCAACATCATCATTAGACCTTTCTTACAATTCTTCCTTGCTATCCAGCAAATCATTCTGAGCTGGATTTTCTTCTTCAGTGTACTTCATCACTTACATTGTAGATAATCTGGCTCTCCCTCTTCATCACTTGTTACATCAAGAAATCCTTTCTCTGTCTCTGTGAGCAGTAATTGTGTTGTTTCTTGTGTTAGAATCTGATTTTTTAAAAACTATCATCACTATAAATATGTATCAGTGCATGGAAGATCTTGATCACTTAAAAATGCTAGTAGGATGTGCATTGTGATCATCTTTGTCTGCAAGAAACTTGGAATGTCAATTAGGATTGATTGTATTTTGTTTGCATTGGTTAATTGTATGTTGTATAATTAATGCATAATGTTTTATCTTGGTGAATCATGTCATTTTAAATGATTAGATTGTGGCAATGTGCATCTGTGATTTCAGTTCTCTTAAGCATCAGGTACTAAGTGTAGCCATTGGCTACAAATAGAACAATCTTGCGTAAATGATGCAGTAGCTGGATCAGACCGCAATATTGGCATTGACTAGATACGTTGTGAAATACAAAATGTTGTTCTTATGTAATCTATAGATGCGCATCAACAGCGTGCATTGGGTGCTAAATATGGTACACTATGCACCATGGGTGCAGTAAATATAGTACAAGTAACCTAACTAGTTACACACCCCCTCTTTAGACTGTTATACAGTCTATAAACAATGTAGTTACTCAATAATGGGATTGTGAGGCAACTTCAAGTTGCAAGTGTACTCGCAACAAAAGTTCTGTGCTGCTAGACATGATGATTGACTAGAATCGGGCAGGAGACTGCCAGACACACTCTGTTCCAGCTGTTACTAGAACCCCAGGGGGTACTATTGCTTGGAACATAAGCAACTCATTGCTTACTAGCACTGATGGTGCACATGTAAAGTCAAGATGGGCATCTACTGATGCTATATATTAAATTATTCAGTACAAGATAAAAAAAACAAATAAAAATATGTGCTGTGAAGCACACAATAATCAGCAACGTGTTTTGAGTAAGACACTCAAAGTTACCTATGATCTTTCTAGAGTAATAGGGCTTTTCAGCCTGTTTTTTTGCCTGTTGGAGTTCCACCTGTGTCTATCACCTACATGCCCTCCTCTGATGCAATGTTAATTGCAGAAGAGGGCAAAACAGATTCTGTCCTCAGTGGAGTGGAGTCCTTGGACTCCCTGCAGCAGTTGCATCTACCATTTCACAATTGATTAGTGCAATGTTAATCACAGGTCCAATAGAAAGCATTGTACCATGCACCGGTGTTTGTTTCCAGAGCTGACCCACATTTGAGTCCATTCCAATGTAGTAATAGAGGCCTGTAGCCTCAGGAAAGACTCCCACTGCACTTTCTTTAGCATGTTTGAACAGGAGGCAATACTGGTCCTCCTCATTTATTTTGTGCCATCCATCCCATTGTGGGATGGCCATGGGGGTGCCATACACTTTGAGGCACTTGAGGTGCTCATCATCAATGTTGCAAAAGATGTCCAAGAACATTGTTGGTTGATAGAACTGCTGTTCCAGGTAGACTACTCCATATGTGTATGCATGGTCTACCCACTCAACTGGAATATAATTGTATAAGAAGACACAAAGCGCGTCATCATCAAAGAAGTTCTGTACCTTGTCATCAGGTACATGAACTTGGTGGATTGTGATCTGGGCCCCTGTTTAGGCTTCAAAAGTTTTTTTGTATACTTTATTAAAGGTGTCAATCACCTCACAATATAGTTCCAAGCATACTATGACTAGCACCAGCCAGCAAATGAGAGTAGTTTTTCCTGCGCTGTTGGTGCAAAAAGAAGGTTGAATGGCATATTTGAATCAGGGGTGCACAACATGTGCAGGGCAGTGGAGCCATCATTTTTCACATGCTGCAGGTTCACATAGTACTTGTGAAGCTGCTCAAGCTCATATGGAGTACCAGGAAACCCCCAGCAGGCAAATTTATACACCATTGTGCCTGGGATTTTGGCTGACTGGCCACTACTGAGCTCAAAGGCTGCTGTGCAATTAGCATTGGCACCAACAAAAACAGTGTTTGTCAAATAATAATAGTAACAGCAGGGGCCAATAGTCCCATGGAAATATGAGAGGAAGCGCAATGGAATATGACACTTTTCTGCTAGGAAGAGAGAGGTCTTCTGGACCTTTCATAGGGTTTATAAGATCCCAATAAGTAGAATCCGCATACAACAATGCCATGGTGCAATTGTGTAGAGATATGTCACAGCATTGTGCAAACTCCTTGAGTTCTGAAAGCAGCATATATGCTAATACGGTTGCAACAAGGTACATGCAAGTTATAGCCTTACAGAAACATGAGTTGAGCTGCTCAACATCAAGCAGCCACCAAACCTTCACCTCTAGACCATTGGGGATGCGACCTGAGAAATCATTTTGTGCTCTGTGCGCAAGGGCAGTGGCTGCTTTAGCCTTGTTTGCCTTTTTTTTTGGTGAGCTTCTTGTTCTGCTGCATGCGCTAGAAGCGCTGTGCAGCTATTTCATCTTCCTCAGCCTCTTCCTCCTCCTCAGATTGCAATTATGCATAGTTGCTGTCATCTTCAATAGTAGGCACCACTTGATGCTTCTTTTTGTCTGCTGCCATGGTAGCTACCAGCCCAATATATAGCGCAGGAGTGAGCAGGTCAGTGGTTAGCTTGACCACTGTCAATTGGGATGGCAAGGCTGGAAACACAACCTCCTTCAAAAGCAGCAACTGAGCAGGCTCTGCCTGCTCTGGAATATCAGCTGAGAAGCTGACTGGCTCCAGGTTATCAATGAGAATGGGCAGCTTTTGCCCCCAATGGGATTTTGATAGCTCCAGTGCATCCAGGCCATGGCTTGCTTCTATGAGGCCCCAACTTGCAGGGCCAACCTTCTTTCCACCAACCACAGCAATGGGGTCAATGCTGTCCATCCACTCCAGCTTGGCCTTGGACAACAGTGCCTTCTTCATTTCCTCATCTTGCTGTTTTGGCAAGGGTTTGGTCATTGGCACTTCTGGAGTCTTTGGCGGTTCAGTTGCAGCAATTTTGCTCATTGCTGGCAGAATAGGCGCAACAATAGGCTGCGCTGGCATGAATGAAGTTGACAATGTGGATGCAGCAGTTGGCCATGCCAGCATAAATGCTGATGGCAATGCCTCCGATAGGGCTGCAAGTTCACTCTGTGATGGGAGCAGTCTGACCCACCTGGATTCACTGCTCACCCCCTCCTGGCATGCAATTGATCTGCTCTAGCACTGCTATGTGCTGCTTCTGCATCAGCTCAATCTGATCAAGCAGTTTTTCCATCACCATAACTGCAAGATTATCTTGCAAAAATGACGCAGTTGGGAGCACTGGTTGCTCTGCAGCCTCCAGATGCTGCAACAGCACCTCCATGCCCATTTTGGTTTGTGCTTGGGGCACAACTTCTCTCCTGCCAACAAGTGCTACAGCATGCACATATGTTGGTGCCAGTGCCTGATGACGGCTCAGTACTGGCTGGTAATAGCGCTTGTAGTGCACTTCCTGCATCTGGCGCTCATGGCGCTCTTCCTCCTGATCCACCTCCATCCAAGAATAAAGGAGTGTCTCATATGAAAGCAGCTGCTTGTAGCCTGGATAGGCCATAGCCACATACTATTGGTAATCAAACAAACTTAACTGTAGCTGTCTTTTTGGTTGACCTTGTCCAGGTCTTCCCCCCCTTTCAGAGCTCTGTGAGCTCTGTCCAGGCTTTGGAGGGCTCCTCAAGGCCATTCTATCCAGTCTACATGTCTGCAATGTGTCACAACAAAGAAAACAAGAAAAGAAGAAAAATTTCTAAAGTCTGCAGCCAGACAAACAAGTGCAAAGATCCAGGTACATGGCATGCAGCATCAGGATTTGCCATAGTTAACCAGACTACACTATGCAGCCGCCATTCAGGCTTAGCCAAATTGTGGCCTCCATGCACTCTATGCGCATCATGTGAGTTAACAAGGGCACTTAACACCCTGTAATTTGAGGTATCTATCCATTACTGCAAGCAATTTACAATTCTCGAGGGGCTCCTACATAGTGTCCCCTAAGCTCTACCACATCTTGAATTCAAAATGTCCTGACCTTGTCCATTGATGGCCTATAAGGTCATCTACCAACCATTCTTGGTCATCAGCAGTGCTGAAATTATAAGGCTCAGGCATTGCGCAGTTTAGAAATAGCGCATCATTATTGGCCACATATAGTTGCAGCAGTGACGCATGGAATTTTGGCATGATGCATCATGCTTGCAACACAGAGGGTAATTCAAGCACATAATTTGATGTGCTTGGCTCAGCTTCCAGGACCTTATATGGGCCTACCCATTTTGGGCACAGTTTACTTGCCCAACCTTTAGGTAGATTTAAATTCTTGGTAGACAAATACACCAAGTTACTCTTGTTGATTGCCAGCTCTTTGCTCTGGTGATTATTAGCATAGCACATCTGAAACATGCGTGCCTCAATAATTGTATCATGAGCCAATGCTAGGTTTGTGAGCGCATTCTGTGCAAAATCCTTGATTCCTCGATGGATTACTTTGTCAGTACAAAGTTCCTTGATCAAGAATGGCATATAGCCACTCTTGAGTTCAAAGGGAGCATATTCTATGATCTCTGATACACTCACATTGATTGCAAATTCCACCATCAGGATGCAATCCACCTAGTCCTTGTGATCAGAATAAACAAATGCTCTGAATATTTGTGCAATGTTACAATTTGCACATTCTGTCTGGCTATCCATCTGCAGATGAAATGAAGTTGACATGAGCAACTTTGCTCCAAGCAACTTGTGCAGTTCCTTCTACCATTTGGAAGTAAACTTGGAATCTTAATAATTGAGCTAGGTAGGCCATGTAAGCATACTATCTCCTGGATATAAATTCATGAGAGTTCTGACACAGTAGTTGTTGTATTGATTGGGATAAGATGGACCATACTGGTCATGTGGCAAATAACTACCCATAAGTAGTAAAAGCCGCACAACTCAGAAAATGGTTCCACAAAGTCCATCCCAATAGAATTCCAAGGTTTTACTGGGATAGGAAGTGAATGTACCTTACTAGCTAGTTTCTGGTTTGAAGTCTTTGAACGTTGACATGCTTCACATGTCAAGCAGAACTAATTTGTTTCCTTGGCCATTTGTGGCCACCAATACAATTGATGCACATATTCAAGTGTCTTTTGGTATTCAAAGTGCCCCACAATATTATGGGCTTGTTCTAGTATTGTCATGATTGACAATCTTTCCCATGGAACGCACAGCACCTTCACACCTGCAGGGCTCATCATATAGATGAGCTGCTGCTTGATGACAAAGCATGGGTGCTCCTTGGGTTTGTTGAGTATCTCAACAAAGAAAATACCCTTTGCATATCCTTGCTAGATATGTATGTGCAATCACATGTCTCCTGGGTCAACAGTTACAGAGTAAGGGCCAGATTTTTCTGGTGCCTGTCCAACTATCAAGTCATCATCCCACAACAACACATCTACTATTGGCCGCACTTTGACAGGCCACATGGCAGTAAGACCTTGAGCTTCAAGGTCTTGTACTTCCATGGTCTCCTTGAACCGACTGCTGCAGCACGTTTCTTGAGCCTGCATGGCTCAAATTTTGATGTGATGTTCTGCTATTTCTTGGAACCAATGTAGGGGCAAGTCTCTGCCCTCAGGGTCTATTTGTTTGTCCATGTAACCAGCCAGTTACCTTTACTTATACAAGGCGCAATGTAGCATGCCTAATTGCCATATATAGATTGTAACACGTGTCTGTGATGCATGTTTGTAGATTACGTAAGAACAACATCTTGTATTCACAACGTATCTAGTCTAATCTGATAATTTGGTCTGATTCAGCTACTGCATGATATATGCAAGATTATTCTAGCTGTAGCCAAAGGCTACATTTTTTTTGAATCTTCTGCTATTGGCTTTAGACTCTGGGCTCTTATTACTATACTAGGCAACACACATCAAACTTCTTGACTTCTTTTTGCCATGTCAAACTCTAGTTCGCATGGCTGACTCAGGTGGTCAACCACCAGGTCTCTCAGAGCCACATGCTGGCTCTACTGCTACTGAGACGCCTTCAGCATCAAAATACCAGCCCCCAACCAAGCGGGATGACCAAGCAACTTGCAATATCAGCAAGAGCTTTGGAATGCCGGGGGGATTATCTGGGTCATAAATGAATTTGATTTTGAACCCTGGTTCTAGACCAGGGGAGAAATCGTTTGCATTGGGGTTGTTGCTCCCAGCAACAAATCTAGCATTGCTAATCCACCCGACTTTGCCTGAGAATACTACATTCTCATTGGGGGCAATGGGTGGATTGGCCCAATATGCAGACACAATGCAGGGTAGCATGCTAGTGCACATTACACCGTTCCAGACGATGCAGCCCAAGCAAGGGGATAAACAAGTGCAGGAAGCTTTGTCAGAGCAGATGACAAGGCCGCAAGGAGCAAGCCCGGCTACAGTGACTGGGCAGATGGAGCAGGCATCTACAACTACTGGCTGATAGAGGCCAGCATGTACCTAGGGCTGATTTGACTGAATATATTGAACTTTTTGCATATATATTTAAGCTTGAGCTCAATGAGTACATCAAACGCAAGGCAGCCCAAGGGACTGCAACATCAACAGCCACTCCAGCTGAATTGGTGGACTACAACACCCTGTTGTGTCAATGCGCACCAGATATTGCAGAAGCAATGGATATTCTGAACGTGCCTAAGCAGGCAACTGAGTCCCAGCAGGACTACAAAAAGCATCAAAATGCCGCACGTTGGCAAGCTAATACTAGTGGAATGCCTTGGCAGGCATCGTCAGAGGTAGAGACAGCAATGTCCAACCCTGCTGGAGAGGATGAGGCAAATAATCTGCCTGCGGACAGGATGCCTTGTTGACGCATCACAATTAAGGGAGAGGACCGCAATGTAAGCATTCCAGACAAGCCTGTTACCCTGCAACGTATTGCAAGACGAGTCCACCTAGTGGACAACTGGAATGAGCGCGTTAATTATCAAAGCATCTGCAATCAAGACCTGCAGATTTGAGGCGAGTTGTTAATAGACAACCAAGGAATAGTGTTTGAAGGGCGTGGAGGTCTTGCGCCCATAGATGATATGAGGTGACAATTTGTTGCAAGGACTGGAGAACCAGATAGAGATCTGGGGGGTAATAGTGGTGATGATGACCACCACAGTAACGGTGGACATGGTCATTATAACAACAACCGGGAGGGAAGAGATTGTTGAGACGATTGTAGACCCCCAAGTCATCAACCAAAACAACCAGTACCTTGGGGTCCACAAGCTCCGCATCCTGAACAGAGGACTGAGGAACCCCCACATCAAGCAGTTAGGGCATGGTCTTTGCCCTCACCTCATGATTTGCATGCAAGCACACCAGGAATGAATGAGGTGGTCAAGATCCACATGGATCATATGCATGACCACCTTGATTGTCTAGTGGATGACTCTTTGGGAGTCAGGTTCAAGTTCCCAGATGGGGTCAAGCCTCATCAAGCTGAAGGAAAGCATATTCAAGTGTATGCTGGAGGACACAAGTTCTCTCAGCCAGTTGGAAGACTGGGCTATGGATGGTCTGCTATCATTTAGCCACTTGCTGCTATAGTGGAGATGACATGGACCAGGAGCGCATATTTGTGCTCCATGAATTTATGGATGGAGAAGTGCAGAACTGGTTCCACAGACATGTCCTGCATACAAACAGGGACAAATTGTATTGGACCTTCAAGGAGGTCTTGATAGGATTGTATAACCACTTTGTCAATGCAGCAACTATGCAAGAGGCTTGTGAAGCCTTCAGGGTGGCTGTATACAACGCTCAAATGGGCGTCCAGACATTCTACAATGACCTTGTGGGTCATGCTCAAAATATGGCTATCTACCCGGATGAGTTTACCATTCAGGAAACATTCCTGGATGGAATACCAGCTGAGATGTGTCATGCACTTATATGCAATGATAACCTGTTATCAGAGGTCAACACAGTGACCAAATTCCTACGTATGCTATATGATATGAGCAGTCTGCACGGACTGCAACACATTATAATCAGCACAGTTCTTGTTGCACTACTGGAAATTGCCAATCTGTCAAGGTTGGAACATTCTTAGCAAAGCATTCCAAGATGGAACAAAACCGCAATCCATGGTTTGTAGTATGGTGCACAATGCCTGCAGGGCATAGGCTAGGTCAGAAGCAAGCTGGTAAAGCACCAGCAGCTAGAGATGCCTGCTATGATCCCAGTTTGGGCCAATCTACACCAAAAGCAACGCAGGATGTGCCACCAAGAGTGAGAACCCCCAAGGTTGCCTTTAGCAGCAGAGATGCAGGGTATAAGCCTAGTGGTGGAACACCACGTTGCTACAACTGTGGCCGGATGGGCCACCTTTCTAAAGAATGCAAGGTGCCAAGAGCATAGGTCAGAGCCGCCCATACAGTGGCAGTGGAGAGCGATGCAGAAAGCAATGCTGATGCAGGCCTAGATGAGCCTGCAAATGATGACAAGGAAGTTTCTTAAGCCATTGAGGAGCAGTTGGTAGTTGATAACGCTGAAAGTATCCATATTGATGGAGATGAATACATTGCAGTGGACATATATAACAACAACTACTATGCTCATGATGATGAGGAGGAGCATATGTTTGCTCTGATCAAGCAGCAAGGGGATAGACACATCCATATGCGACGCACAATACTGCAGAAGGCAGCTGACAAGCTGCAACAACCGCACTATACTCATCAAGAAAAGGAATGTCTGGTGACCTACGTAGAGGTCAACGGACATCCAGCGTGGATGCTGTGGGACTCCGGGAGTACTATTATGGGCATTATGCCCCAGTTAATGCATGTGAACGCTATACACATTCATGAGCTAACAAAGCCATTGATGCTCTAGCTTGGAACTGTGAGGAGCCACACCATTGTACAGTTTGGCGCAGAAGTGAAGGTAAAAACATCAGGATAGCCAACAAAAGAATATGTAGATATAGCAAACTTTGATCACTACAATATGATTATTGGTATGCCGTTCATGCGTAAGAACAACATCACTCTTGACTTTGTCAATAACAAGGTTGTTGTCAACAAAACACTGTTGAGAGCTGAAAAAGTAGTCCTGGCAGACACAGATGGCCATCTACAATGGTATCAAGCCACAGAGAAGTGTTGCAAGGATTGCAACTGACTAAAAGGTCACACAAATGCGACAGTGGAAGACGTTGACAAGAAGCTGGCTCCAATAGCTAGCCTACCAGCAGAGGCGCTGGTGATAATGATGCCTGAGGAAGAGTTCCAAGGAACTCTGGAAAGGGGGGATGGGCCGGATAGGCCAAGGACGGCAGAGAGAAAAGCCGCAGGGAAGCCTGACAAGGCTTGTCAATCTGACAAAACCCATGCAGAACAGGTAAATCTATGATTGTTGGAGTGTCAACCAACAAGCTCCAGAGTGAAGGTGGAAGACCTTATAATGGACAAGGTCAAAGAGTGTTGACAAAGTGCTGCGAGCGTGGCAGAAACAATTGACAGTGTAAGATCCTTTTGGAATTGACCAGTGCCACCACTAGACATGCAGTGGGCCTATGACCTGCATATGCCACCGGAGTGGAATGAGGTTGTAGCCTCAATAGTGGCGCAGAGATGGGCTGGGGTGCTTTGACCCACTGGGGAAGTTTATTGGCAGCCTTTTGCCAATGAAATCTCAGAACCATTGGACATAATGTTTGATGGACGGTCACTAAAGGCAAAAAGCATGCAATGGTCAACAAAGTTGACAGTGTCAAAGCCTCCTCTGAGGCTGAGGACAGAAGACACTGGGGAAGTGCACTTACATGTGCTCAGAGAACAATTCAAACCAAAAGTTCAGCCATGCCAAAGGCGCATAGACAAAGGTAAAGCCAAATCTACTGGATTACGGAAAGAGGACATTCTGCAGTTGCACCAGCAATGGCAGCAGGGATTTGCAGACATTGTCAACAGAATAAAATCCAAACTCCCACCATGGCAGGAGGTAAACCATGAGATTAATCTCATAGACAAGACTAAGCAGTACAAATATCATTTGCCATGTTGCCCACAAGCATTACAGGAGCAGCTTTGTGATAAGATGGGACATTATGAACTGCATTGGATGTGCAACAGTGCAATGACAATACCGTCAAGGATGTGATGCCATGACCAGACCAGGAAGTGATTTGCAAGGATGTCACAAAAGCTACATACAGGTCAAAGATCAACCTGACAGACGCTTATGAACAAGTATGCATATGCATAGAAGACATTTTGAAGACTGTGTTTGTGTTCCTGATGGGGACATTTGTCAGTAACATTATGCAGATTGGCAACTGTAATGCACCAGCTACATTTCAGAGGTTAATGACCTCTATATTCCAAGACGTCATTGGAAAGTTTATGCACGTCTATCTAGACAATATTTTCATCTACTCAGACTCCATAGAGGAGCATGAGCAACACTTATGAGTCGTATTTGAATGACTGCATGAAGCAAGCTTGTATCTCAAGTGGAAGAAGTGCAAATTATACACACAAAGTATTGATTGCTTAGGGCACGTCATAGATGCGCAGAGTATACACTCAGACTCAGACAAACTTGATTGTATTTGAGAGTGGCAAACACCACATAATTACAATAATATCCAACAATTCATTGGACTGGTTAATTATATTGGTAACTTCTTACCAGATGTAACTGCGTATACAGGCCCTCTCATAGCCATGACCCAGAATGGGTCTCTGTTTCACTGGCAACTGCTGCATCAGTGGTGCTTCAAGATGATCAAGCAAATCTGTACAAAGATGCCAATTATTTGCCCAATCAATCCGCATCTCAACAAGCCAATATGGCTCATTTGCAACGTGTCAAAGACAGGCGTAGGGGCCATGTTTGGCCAAGGGAAGACCTGGCAAACCTGCAGACCTGCAGGTTTTATGTTGCGCAAGTTCACGACTGCACAACAGAACTATGCAGTGCACAAGCTAGAGACACTCACTATTTTGGAAGCCCTCCTGAAATGGGAGAATAAGCTGATGGGGTATAAGATCCATATTATTACGGATCATAAAGCATTAGAGTTCTTCAAGACTCAAGTGCATTTGTCTCCACAACAGCGTCAATGGCTTGACTATATGTTGCGCTACCAGTTTGACATAACATATGTCCAAGGGAGAACTGGATAAAGTCACGGACTGTTTATTGCGATACTTCAAGGGTGATACTTGTAACAATGTCCACAAGGTCCATGACTTTGTCCAGGTGGGCAAGCGTATTGATCCTGATGGCGAGGATCTGCCATTGCATTGGTTCCAGGAGATAGCGGAATGTCATGTAGAGATTCGAGCCATGCAGGCTCACAAGTTGTGCCATAGCAAATGGCTTAAGGAGCAACAAGAAGTCCAAGACCTCAAAGCTCAAGGTCTCATGAGTGCAGAACCAGCCATTATGCAGCCAATGGAAGAACCGTCGTCTAGTGATGATGACTTAACAGTGGAACAGGCACTAAGCATTGCTGATCCTAGCCCTAGAACCGCTGATCTTGAAGACGCGCATTTGTGCGCACATATCCAGAGAGGATACTTGCAAGACAAGTTCTATGTCAAGATACTCAACAAACCCATGGAGCATCCACGCTTTGTCATTGAGCAGAAGCTTATCTATATGATGAGTCCCACTGGTGCAAAGGTGGTATGCGTCCCATGGGACAGGTTGTTAATAATGACTATTCTGGATCAAGCTCATGGTATTGTTGGGCACTTTGAATATCAAAAGACGCTTGAATATGTGCATCAATTGTATTGGTGGCCACAGATGGCCAAAGAGACAAACCAGTTCTGTGCAACATGTGAATCATGTCAACGTTCAAAGACTTTGAACTAGAAACCAGCTGGGAAGCTACATTTGCTTCCAGTCCCAGTGAAACCCTGGGACTCAATAGGCATGGACTTTGTTGGACCATTTCCTGAATTGTGCGGCTTCAACTACTTGTGGGTAGTGATTTGCCGCATGACCAGTATGGTCCATCTTATTCCAGTGAACACATCGACTAAAGCATCAGAACTCTCATGGATTTATCTCAAGGAGATAGTACACCTACACGGCCTACTTAGCTTGATTGTAAGCAATCAAGACTCTAAGTTTACTTCCAAATGGTGGAAGGAGCTGCACAAGCTGCTCAGTGCAAAGTTGCTCATGTCAACTTCATTTCATCCACAGACAGATGGCCAGACAGAGCGTGCAAATTGCAATGTCACGCAGATCTTTTGAGCATTTGTCTGTCCTGATCAGAAGGACTGGGTTGACCGGATTCCATGGTGGAGTTTGCAATAAATGCAAGTGTGTCTGAGACTACAGGGTATGCACCCTTTGAACTCAATAATGGCTATATGCTATTTATGATCAAGGAACTTTGTACTTGATCCATTGAGGGATCAAGGACTTCACGCAGAATGCGCTAACCAGCCTTGCAAATGCACATGATGCAATTATCAAGGCCTGCGTCTTCCAGACATGCCATGCGATTAACCGCTGGGGAGATGAACTGGCTATTGACAAAGGCAGCTTGGTGTATCTGTCCACCAAAAATCTGAATTTACCCAAGGAACAGGCAAGCAAGCTGTGCCCCAACTGGGTAGGACCATATAAGGTCCTGGAAGCTGAGCCAAGCATGTCAAACTATGTGCTGGAGTTACCAACTGCATTGCAGGCACAACGAATCGTGCCAAAGTTCTATGTGTCACTCTTGCAACCTTATTTGGTGAGTAACAATGCGCTATTCCCAAATTGCGCAACACCAGAACCATATGATTTTGGCACGGCCAATGACCAGGAATGGTTTATAGATGACTTCATGGGTCATTGTTGGACACAGTCTGGAGACCTCAAATTTGAGGTGCGTTGGAGTCTAGGGGATATCACATGGGAACCCCTGGCTAACTGCAAATTGCTTGCAGCAATGGATTGTTACTTGGAATTGCAGGGTGTGAAATGCCCTTGTCACCTCGCATGATGCACATACAGTGCAGGGCAGCCAGAATTTGGCTAAGTCCAAATGGCCAATGGAGCTATGTGGCCGTGTTGATCACAGACAGTTCCGGTGGCTGGACATTTGGTCAAGCTTGGGTATGTGGTCATATTGACCATGACATTCTCCAATGCCACATGCCATGTGGCTAGGAGCTTGTACTTGTTTGTTCATCTAGTGGACTTGGGAGATTTTTTTTCTTCCCTTTGTAAATTGTTGTGACACATCGTGGATGTGTAGACTGTAGTGATAAAAAATGGCCTATTGGGGCCAGCCCAAACCTGAACAGAGCTCACAGAGCTCTGGTCAGGGGAGGAGACCTGCACAAGGTCAATTCTGTAACCAATTGCAACTGAGAACAACCCAGCAATATGTGGCCGTGGCCTATCAAGGCCACAAGGAGCCGCTACCATACCACGTAGATGGACATGGATGAGAAAGGGCACTATGAGCGCCAGGAAGAGGAGGTGTGCCACGAGCATGTGCACCAACCGGGGCCAAGCCGGCCTCAGGGTAGTGTGCAATCATATGCGTGTGCAGTGGCGCAACCACTGATTGAGGAGTATGTGCCACAAGCGCAAATGAGTATGGGAGCTGAGGTGTTGTTGGGCCATTTGGAGGCAGTGGGACAACCAGTGCCCGCAACAGCTAGTTTCTTGCAAGACAACCTTGCAGTAATGGTGATGGAGGGATTACTCAACCAGATTGAGTTCATGAGGAGGCAGCATGTAACCATGCTGGAGCAGATTGATTGCGCTGCAAAGCGCAAACTTCCAGTTTATAAGGGATCAAGTGTGGAGCCCAAATGGGCTAGACCACAACCACCACAACTGGTGGAAGCTGTGTGGGCAGTAGCACTCCTGGCAGCTCACTTAGGTCCAGTGGTGGGCTTGACTACTTTGACATTGCCTGTGCAGCCTGCTGCTGCACTGGTGCAAGCTGCACCTACTATTTCCTAGGCACCAGAGGTGCCCCTTACCAACCTCTCGCTGGAGCAGCAAGATGAGGAGATGCACTACACGCCTCTCAATTGGGATGAGAGGGAGTAGATGGATGCACTTGAATCAGATGCACGTGTGCATGTACCTGTATCTTGAGCCGCAGGTCCCTCAAATGGGGGACTTGCTATGTCATCCCATGCCCCTGGTATGCAGGGGCCCCCAAGATTGCCTTGGGGGCGCAAGCCCCCCCTCAATACTGACAAAATAGGAGTTGTTGACTTTCTGGCAGGTGTACCCGTGCAGGCTGAGTTCACACAATTGCTGTTCATGCTACCAATTGTGGTGGCCATGCCTGCCACACAATTCCAAGTAGTCATCCTGGCCACTGACCCGCACACTCCTGCACAATATGATGGGTTGATGGCAGGGGCAGCCAAGACTGCAGCTGCTGCCAAGGGCCAGCAGCAGGTCATCCCCATGGAGGACAACGACAGTAACTATAGGCAGTTGTCCACCAAGGCGGAGGAGGAGAAAGAGGGCAAAACACCTGCACAGCACTTTCAGTGTGTTCAATGCAACAAAAAACTTGCCAAGAAGAAGGCAAATAAGGCTCAAGCTGCCACTGCCCTGATGCACAGGGCACACAACAATTTTTCTGGACACATCCCTGATGGATTGGGGGTGAAAATTTGGGATCTGCTCAACATTGAGCAGCTCAACTCATGCTTCCATGGGGCCTTAGGGTCCTCATTTTACTACTCATACCAGACCAACATGGTCTTTGTGGGCACTGATGCCAATTGCGTGGCTGCCTACAAATTCAGTTCAGGACATGTGGCAGCTACACCATGAACAATGGTGTACAAGTTTGTGCGCAGGGGATTCCTCTGCACTCCTCACAAGCTGGAAAGGCTCTTCAGATATTGTGCAAACCTGCATATTCCCCACCACAACTGCATAGTCACATTCATGCTGATAATTGAGCTGCAATTGTTTGCGCAGCACCTCAACATAGCGCTGCAAGACAGAACAATGCAGCTTCTGCTGAATAATCCTGCGTATTAGGATCTTCCAAATCTAATTCAAGGGCCAGAAGACATGGCCCTTGTTGAACGACAACACATCCCTGCACGCTTCTTGCACACCAAGGATGATAGTATGTCTGCGCTGCACGTAATGTGCACCCCCAACCCATTTTGACCTCAAACAAATAGCGCAATATGTGCTCATCTATGGCCGGCCAGGTTTGGAAAATACCTGGCAAGGCATTGTAGTAGACTTTGTCTACCACATGCACAAGGCAAACCCAAACAAGGCACAGGTAAAACAATGATTGTCTGATGGTTTGCGCTGGTCATGGCATGACCTGGACTCTACCAAAAAGCTGTGGCCGCTTATACTGTGGCCAATCTGATCCAACCATTCATGGCCCAGTATGGGGCTGACCTAGAACTTTGACAAGTGCACGTACCTGACAATCAGGTGCAAAACCTTTCTGATGACAACGCAATTTGTGTCTTAATTCACAACCGCATCCCCCCGGACTGGGTGGACCACGCCTATACATATAGCGTGGTCTATTTGGAACAACAGTTCCACCAGCCAATAATGTCGCTTGACGTCTTCCAAGATGCCAATAACAAGCGCCTACAGTGCCTTGCTGTTTGTGGAACCCCACCAGCCATCCCTAACTGGGATGGATGGCAAGAGATCTCTGAGGAGGACCATTACCACCTCCTCTTCAAGCACGCCAACAAAATGTCGGCACAGAATGATCCTGAGGCTACTGGCCTCTACTATTACATCAGAATGGATCCAAATGTGGGTCAATTGTGGAAGAGAAAACCGGTGCACGGTACAATGCCAGTCATTGGGACTGTGATTAACATTGCACTGACTGATTGTACCATGGTAGATGCAACTGCTGCAGGGGGTCCTTCGACTCCCCCAAAGAGGGAATCCAAGCCCCAACCTCCTGCAATTAACATCACGCAACTGGAGGCAGCAATAACAACAAAAGCGGGCAGATTTCAGACAACAACCGGAACGGGCTGAAAAAACCAATTTTATGTTGTATTTATTAGGTAACATTGAGTATTAGCACTTGAGTAATGTTGCTAACCAGCCGTGCTTAACAGCACATTTTCTTTGATTTTTGTCTTGTAATTGTATATAAAAATACACAGCAGCCAGTTTCTTAGCTCTGTGTTGCGCTGATGGCGCTCTTAAGTTGGGACCTATCCACCCGCTAGGGTGATAAGTGACTTGGCCATTTAGGTGGCCACTGAGCAGTCTTGTTATTGGTTTGAGTGCAAGTAATACTGCACATGAATCATACTTTGGGATGCAGTTGACATGCTTTGCCATTACCTAGTGTTGTATACCACAACCTCATCAGACAGTTGTCTCACCAACAACATCAGGCATCAAACCAACGCCACTGTAGACTACCCTACACACCTACTCTAGACCATGCATCGGTCTAAAAGGGGGGTATGTAACCAGCCGGCTACCTTTACTTATATGAGGCATGACGTAGCACGCTTAATTGCCGCATATAGATTGTAATGCGCATCTGTAATGCGCGTTTGTAGATTACATAAAAACAACATCTTGTATTTACAACGTATCTAGTCTAATCCAATCATTTTGTCTGCAAATGATCAGATTCAGCTACTGTGTGATATACGCAAGATTGTTCTAGCTGTAGCCAAAGGCTACAGTCTGCTTGAACAAAGTCATGTATGTTGTGAACGTCCTTGCACATATCACTTTTGAAATATTGCAACAAACCAGTCTGTGACCTTGTTCAGCTCCCCTTTGACATATATTATGTCAAACTGATATTGCAACATATAGTCAATCCATTGACGCTGTTGTGGAGACAAGTGAACTTGAGATTTGTAAAACTCCAAGGCCTTATGATCCGTAATAATATAGATCTTATATCCCATTAGCTTATCCTCCCATTTCAGGAGGGCTTCTAAGATAGTGAGTGTCTCTAACTCATGCACTGCATAGTTCTGTTGCGCCATTGTGAATTTGCATGACATGAACCCTGCAGGTCTGCAGGTTTGCCAAGTTTTTCCCTGGCCAAACATGGCCCCAATGCCAGTCTTTGATGCATTGCAGACAAGCCAGATCAGCTCACTATTACACAGATTGATTAGGCAAATAATTGGCATCTTAGCGCAGATTTGTTTGATCATTTCAAAGCACCGCTGATGGAGCAGTTGCCAATGAAAAGGAGACCTGTTCTGGGTCATGGCCACGAGGGGGCCAGTATATGCCATCACATCTAGTAAGAAATTACCAATGTAATTTACCAATCCAATGAATCATTGGATGTCATTGTAGTTACATGGTGTTTGCCACTCTCAAATATGATCGAGTTTATCAGAGTTGGGATGAATACCCTGCATGTCTATGACGTGCCCTAAACAGTCTATAGTGGGTGCATACAATTTGCACTTCTTCCATTTCAGATACAAGCTTGCTTTACATAGTCATTCAAACATGATGTGTAGGTGTTGCTCATGCTCCTCAATGGAATCTGAAAAGATAAATATATCATCCAGATATACATGCATAAATTTTTTGATGACATCTCAGAATATCAAGGTC
This sequence comes from Termitomyces sp. T73sscA, assembly GCA_017657235.1. Lineage (NCBI taxonomy): Eukaryota > Fungi > Basidiomycota > Agaricomycetes > Agaricales > Lyophyllaceae > Termitomyces > Termitomyces sp. T73sscA. The sequence goes on along the minus strand of JAGGAP010000209.1, from coordinate 5,325 downwards.
ATTAATCTCTGAAAAGTAGCTAGCACATTGCAGTCACCAATTTGCATGATATTACTGACAAATGTTCCCATCAGGGATGCAAACACAGTCTTGGGAATGTCTTCCACATGTATACATACTTGCTCATACATGTCTGTCAAGTCAATCTTTGACCTGTATTTAGCTTTTGCAACATCTTTGCAAATAACTTCCTGGTCTGGCAATGGTGTCACATCCTTGATGGTGTTGTTGTTGCACTGTTGCGCATCCAACACAGTCCAAAGTGTCCCATCTTTCTTGGAAATGCACAATAATGGTGCAGCTTGCATAGTCATCTGTGGTTTCCACCACTTAGCATTGATATAGGGATTCATTTTTCCATGAAGCTGCTCTTGGAGTGCTCGCAGACAGCAAGACAGATGATATTTATACTGCTTATTCTCATCAATGAGATTAATCTCATGGTTTACCTCCCACCATGGAGGAAGCTTCTCTTTTATCCCATTGACAATATCTGTGAACTTGTGCTGCCATTGCTGGTGCAATTGCAGAATGTCCTTATCTGACAGGCCCTGAGCCTTTGCTTTTCCTTTATCCATGCACTTCTGGTGCAGTTGCACCATAGGTTTGAATCATTCCCTAAGCACACGCAAGTGCGCATTTTCCATGTCCCCTGTCCTCAATTGCAATGGAGGCTTCAATATCATTGACTCTATTGACCACTGCATGCTCCTCACCTTCAGTGAGCATCCATCAAACATTATGTCCAATGGTTCTGATATTTTGTCAGCCAATGGTTGACAATACACTTCTCCCAAAGGCTGACACAACCCAGACCACCTCTGCACCACCATCAAGGCTACCACCTCATTCCACTCAGTTGGCATATGCGAATCATATGCCCATTGTATGTCTGAAAGTGGTACTGGTTGATCCCAAGAGGACCTTATGCCATCAGTTGTTTCTGCTGCACTTGTAACAATCAGTTGTTGTTCTTCAACCTTATCTGACATGAGGTCTTCCACCTTCACTCTGGAGCTTGTTGGTTGACACTCCAACAATTCCATACCCACTTGTTCTGCACAAGTATTCTTTGGTAGACAAGCCTTATTAGGCTGCTCCGTTGCCTTTCTGCCAGCCATGCTTGACTGGCCCAGCCCATCCCCCTTTTCCAGAGTTCCTTGGAACTCCTCTTTAGTCATCAGTATTGCTGGTGAGTTTGCCAGCAGGCTGGCCATTGGAGCCAGCTTCTCTTCAACATCCTCCACCATCGCATTCCTGCAATCTTGAAGTCAGTCATGACTATTGCAATGCTTCTCTGTAGCGTGATATCATTGTAACTGGCCATCAATGTCTGCTAGGACAATCCTCTCAGCCCTCAATGGCTCTGTTGACAATTACCTAATTGTTCACAAAGTTGAGCATAACTTTGTTCTTACACATGAATAGCATACCAATGAACATATCATAGCAATCAAAGTTTGCTATATCCACATATTCCTTTGTCAGCTGTCCCAATGCTTTTATATTGACCTCCCCAACAAACTAAACTACAGCACAACTTCCCACAGTTCCCAGCTAAAGCATTAATGGCTCTGTTAGCTCATGAATGCGTATAGCATTCACATGTGCAAACTGGGGCATAATGCCCATAGTGGTACTCCCAAAGTCTCACAGCGTTTATGCTGGATGCCTGTTGACCTGAACATAGGTCAATAGACACTCCTTCTCCTGAGGAGTATACTGAGGTCACTGCAGCTTGTCAGCTGCCTTTTGAAGAGTCATGCATTGCATGCGGATGTGACTATCCTCTTGATGCTCAGTCAGAGCAAACATGTGCTCCTCCTTGTTATTGCAAGAATAGTAGTCATTGTTATATATGTCTACTGCAATGTATTCATTGTCATTACTCTGGACACTCTCAGCATTGTCAGCAACTGATTGCTCCTCTACTTTCTGTGGAGCTTCCTCATCTCCAATGAGTTCCTCTCCATCCTTTTCAACATTGCTTTTAGCATTGCTTTTCACTGCTGCCGTATGGGCAGCCCACACTTGCGCTCTTGGCACTTTGCATTCCTTCAACCAATAGCCAGTCTGGCCATAGTTGTAGCACCATGCTGCCCCGCTGCTAGGCTTGTGGCTTGCATCACCACCATCAAAGGTGGCCTTGGGAGGGCCCACTCTTAGTGGACTATCCTGTGTTGCCTTTGGTCTGTATTGGCCTGCTCCAGGCACATACCAACTGTCCTTCACTACTGGTGCATTACCAGTTGGTCCTGGTTCATAGCCTGCTGGCAGTGTATGCTGTGCTACAAACCACGGATTGTGGTTTTGCTCCATCTTGGAGCACTTTACTATGAACATTCCAATCTTGACAGGTTGGCAGTGTCCCTGCATACAGTGCAAACTATGCTGGTCATAATTGGTTGCAGTCCATGTAGACTGCTTGTAGCATATTGCATAGACTAAGAATTTGGTCACAGTATTGACTCTGGCAATAGGTTATTGTCACGTATTAGTGTGTAATGCATTTCAGCTGGTATTCTATCTAGAAATATTTCCCAGATGGTAAACTCATCCAGACATACTGCCATATTCTGTGCATGACTCACAAGGTCATAATAAAAGGTCTGGATGCCCGTTCAAGTGTTATATACTGCAGTACAAAAGGCTTTATGAGCCTCTTGCATTGTTGCCATGTTCACAAAGCAGTTGTACAATCCAATAAGGACCTCCTTGAAGGTCTAGTCATGCTTGTCCCTATTTGTATGCAGGATATGCCTGCGGAACCAATTCCATGCCTCCCCATCAATAAATTTATTGAGCACAAATATGCGCTTCTGGTCCATGTCATTACTCCCATAGCAGCAAGCTGCAAGGTGATAGCATATGTCCATAGCCCAGTCTTCCAACTGGGAAAACTTATGCCCTCATGCATATGATTTAATATGCTTTCCTTCAGCTCAACAAGGCTTGACTCCATCTGAAAATTTGAACTGGACTCCTAGAGAGTCATCCACTAGACAACTGAGGTGATTGTGCATATGATTCATATAGATTCTAACTGCCTTGTTCATTCCAGGCATGCTTACATGCAAATCATAAGGAGGGCAATGACCATGCTCTTGTAGCTAGATACGGATGCTCCTCTGTCCTTCATTTAGAATGCACCATTTGTGGGACCCAGAGTACTGGGTCTTCTGATTGACTACCAAGAATCCTATAATTGTTTTGATGATCTCTATTGTCTCCATTGTTATTACCACAACTATGCCCACAATCTCCCTGGAGATTGTCATTACCAATCTTCACAACAAACTGTTGCCTCATATTATCAATGGGCATAACACCTTCACACCCCTCAAACACTACATCCTGGTCATCTATCAATGACTCACCTCGTTCCTGCAAGTCTTGATTGCGGATGCACTGATAGTTCATGCAATCAGTACAGTTGTTCATTGTGCAACACATTGCAATGTAACTGGTTCACCTGGAACACTTTTGTTGTGTTCCTCTTCCTTGATTTTGATGCATCTATGAGGTGTCCTCATCTCAGGCAGCTCTTCCACCTCATTGTCTCCAGCATGGTGAGATGTTGCTGTCTCCACCTCTAATAATGCTCAATAAGGCATTCCGCTTGTGTTGGCTTGCTGTCACATGACATTTTGATGTTTTTTGTAGTCCTGTTGGGACTCATTGGCTTGCTTAGGCACATTCAAAATGTCTATTGCCTCTGCAATGTCTAGTTTGCACTGATGCAATAGTGCATCATATTTTACAGACTCAGCCAGTGTGGCTGTTGACATTGCTGTCCCATTAGCTAGCTTGTGCTTAATATACTCATTGAGCTCCAGCTCAAATATCCAAGTAAATAATTCTATATATTCAGTTAAATCCAACTTATATACATGCTGGCCTCTAGCAGCCAGTAATTCTAAATGCTTTATGATGTAAAGCTGTAGATGCTTCTGCATTGATTCCTTTGTGACCGTCAGGAAATAATCCAGTACCAGCTGTAGCTAAACAGACACAGTCAATAACAACTTTTTATCCTCCTCTTCATCAGAGGAGTCAAGTTCAGGCTCTATGCCCCAAACTGCCCTGAAGCCCTTATGCCCCATTTGTGGCTCCCTGCCACTGTCTACCTGTTTCTCTATCATGGGAGGCACTACTGGCACCTTCTCTTTTTTTAAGTCTACATGTCCAGTCACTGTGGCTGGACTCGCTCCTTGATATTGCATTGTCTGATCTGACAATGATTCTGGTCCTGGCTTGGCCCCATGTTTGGGCTGCGCAGTCCTAAATGAAGTGCTGTGTGCAAGGATGCTACTCTGTGTCATGTCCGCATCTTGGATGGGTTTGCCCAGTGCCATTGATGAGAACAGATTGTGTTTGGGCAAAGTCAGGTAAATCAAAGACGTTTGTTGCTGGCAGTGACGACCCAGATGCAAACAAGTTGTCCCCTGGTCTAAGATTAGGGTTCAAAATAGCCTTCATCTATAATACAGATAGCCCACCAGGCATGCCAAAGCTCTTGCTCATATTGTGAGCTACTCTGTCCTCCCGTTTTGGCAGGGGCTGGTAGCTCAATGCTGAAAATGTCTTATGGGATTTGGAGCCACTTAGTAGCTCCGAGAAATCTGGTGGTTGCTCAAATGAATCAGCTATAGAACTAGCTGTTGACATGGCAGAATCAAAGTCACAAAGTTTGATGAGTGTTGCCTAGTAAGGTAATCAGAGCCCAGAGTCTAAAGCTGATAGCAGAAGATTCAAAAAAATGTAGCCGTTGGCTACAGATAGAACAATCTTGCATAAATCACACAGTAGCTGAATTAGACCACAATATTGGTATTGACTAGATACGTTGTGAAATACAAGATGTTAGCTTACATAATATAATATCAACGTAATTAACATTGCATGTGAAACAATCAATAAATAAGATTGTTATCATGTCACAATCTGGTTACATGTGCAGTGCTTTGATGTGCAGGGTAAAAGTAGTCTAGAATGGCCTGATTGGCTGGCAAAATGGAGTAAAGTCTTTAAATAGCTTTGAGTATATTAGGATATTTCTGGTAAAATTCTCTAACTAGATCTGGTGCATGAATATTCTCCTATAGTTCCCAAGATACATTCTCTAGACCATAGCCTTTCCACTTCACTTTGAACTAAAGCTTGTGCTGGAACAAACAACTGTCCAGGATCTGCTCTACTTTATACTCCTTCTTGTTATTGACCAGAACTGGTGGTAGTGGCAGTTTTAGAAGTCAGTCAGGAGTGGGGTCATTTAGGAGCTGGAAATAGCTTCATCACATTGAAGACCAATTGGAGTTGGTAAGC